>BOPN01001340.1:253147-258147 GCA_017312705.2 Penaeus japonicus
TAAATATACAAGTCATTTCTAACCTTCACAAAATCTGAAAAATGAAGCTGAAACGACAAAGCTTCGAAAAGCAGCGCTCAAAGAATCCGGCAATGTTTCGTTCACTGGATTCATAAATAAAAGGAAAAGATGTAACGCGAAGAAATAAGACACCCTAAAGTTTTCAGATTTAGTTACGTCGACATAACCCCGGAAAAAAATATATATTTTGACGCATAAATCATCAAACTCTAATTCAACAAACAGTACACGATAAGATGATACTAAAGGGATATGCATATCCGATGTAATTTAGGATATACACAAAACAGTATTACAGGTACAGTAGGATAACATTTCTTCTCCATTTGGACGTAAATCTTACAGTGTGCATAAGTTCACACAGTATTGATGATGATAATGATGAAAAAAAATTACGGTTAGTGAAGCACAGCAGTATGCCACGTCTGGCTACGCAGTTAGGTTTTATTTTTTCTGCTTCATCTTGAAAGGAATTAGGACTGATATCATAAACAGATAGATAAACAAGGTTTACGATCATTTCTATCTAATTACTGACTTTAGGATTTTGTTTTCATTTAGCGAGATGTAGTTCGTTTTCCATTACCAAGATGTCTGCTACAGTTGGTCCATGAAAGCTATATTCTTCATTCGTAAAAATCATTTTAAAGTGAAAATATATTATACTGCATGTATATTTTTTTGTATGTGTTCGTGTGTCAATGACTATGTATAGCCTTTTCTAAATTTAATTTCCAACCTATAAAAAGATCATGGCAGTTATGATAAATATTGTCCGCATAACAGATCTTACCGAAGAACAGTTCATTGCGCTGGTTAAATAGCAAAGATTAATCATAATTTTGACTCGCATCCATCCGTAGTCTTCATACAGAGGCTGTGGATTAAACCGCTTGCAAAATCCATCTGCTAAAATGAAGAAGCTACGACGTTTTTTTTTTTTTTTTTTTTTTTTTTTTTTTGGCTCAATATAACCCTGAAGTAGGTTTCAATATGTAGTTCAATGTCCAAATACGAGAAGTTAACATCTACCTAAGGATTCGAATCTGGAACGTCCACTCACCTGTTCTCAGCAGCTATCAAGAGCGACTGAGCGTTTGACGTGCACACCGCCACTGCCTGGCAAGAAATGTGCAAGAGAAGTTCAATGGCATCAATTTATCTGTAAGAGGAAAACTGTCCTGCAGGTGATTGGCCCACGTCACTTGCACGCATGCGCGGCACCTGCAACAGCCCTTTGAAACGCTGCAATATACACGAAGTTGCATGTCTCGTTTGAGTCGCCCCACGGAGCTTGTTTTTTTTTTTTGTTTGTTTGTTTTTTGTATTATCGTACTAGACTAACATTTCATATACTGATGTATGACTTCTTGATTCAATATCAGCATCGGTTAATTTGCAAACATTTAATCGAAGTACATTTTATACTAAGCTAAGTAACAAATAAAGATTATGTCAATGTGATTCGCGGGATTTGTGTTAAGACATATGACATATTTTGTTTAATATGACAAGTGTGGAAGTTTTTCCTTTGAATGAACATACAGCCATAACTCAGTACTATAATCATTATTCTTGTGTAATTATGAATATTACAGTACGTATTCCTGTCGCTTCCTTTTTTGTTTTTTGTTATTTCATTCATCTGCATCTCTTTCTCTCAAATATATGCTAATAGATTGACTATTGCATAAATCATGTACATTAGGAAGTATTCAGCGATACTGAACTCACACTTTGATGCATCGACTTGCCTGTACCATACTTGTGTAGGTGGATATGTGCACGCGTGTCTGGGAAAGAGCGCGAGAGAACAAGAACGAGAGAGAGAGAGAGAGAGAGAGAGAGAGAGAGAGAGAGAGAGAGAGAGAGAGAGAGAGAGAGAGAGAGAGAGAGAGAGAGAGAGAGAGAATGTATGTGTGTGTGTGTGTCAGTGTGTGTGTGTGTGCGTGTGCGTGTGTGTTTGTTTGTATGTTTGTGTGCGTGTGTGTGTATGTGCGTCTGTGTATGTGTATGTGTGTGTGTGTGTGTGTGTTTGTGTTTTGACAGAAAAACATCAGTTCCAAGAATTACGGTACTGATTCAATTTTGTTTAATATAAAGATAAAAAGTGTGTATAAAACCGAGCCTGTTCTATTGAAACTATATTTGACACAACAGTAAAGTCGGTGAGAGCCATCTGCTGCGCACTGCATGTAGCCATAAGGGATTCAGACATAACACCTCCCCACTTCAAACGCAGCTGTTGGCCATCAGTGGAATAATTCTTCATGACAGACTTTATCAAATGCGTTGCTTATTTCCATGAAGCATATACAGAGGTCCTTATGGCATATATGGGGTCCCATTACTATACCTTGATATTAAGTGTCCGAGGGTGTATACAGCCATTCCAGTACCTAGTTCATTTTTATCAGCTAATTGGTATTGAAATGTATACACGTACGCCCTACAGATGTTTAATTATTCACATACCAATTCTTTCCTAATTGTAGAAGTCAGCCATATAGGCCGATAATTACTTGTCATATTTATTCTTGTCCTTCAGTACTGGGATAATGATAATTTTAAACAAAGGGAATGTGAATCATTTAAACAAGACATAAATAATAGACAGAGCAGAGCGTGCACTACATGCTGCGGTTACAGTTTATCATGACCTAGACTGGTCGACCTATTCATCAGTGACAGAAACACGTTGGTGTGACCCTTCATGCCCTGCGCGACGGATACATCAGGACGCATAAGGTCCTTCAATAACGCCCCATGGTGTGTCCTAAACATTTCAGCTGTAGTACCAATGACAATCTTCATAATGTCTGGCATTGGAAAATTACTTTTTTTCTCTATTTTATTTAATTTCTTTTTTCTTTTTTTATTATTATTATTATTTTTTTTTTTAGCAACCCTTTACGTTGCGTATTGAGTCATTCACAAAGGCAGCGACTTTGTGTACTCTGCACCACTTAACTCGTTGGATACGCGGGGTGTGAACGTTTGGCCAAGGTTCGGGTGGCGTGTGCGCACCAACGCGGTTAAGTACCTAAGGTTTGCTTCCAGATTGTTTTGCATTATTATGGTTATTGATATGATTATCATTTTTGTTATTACCATTGTTATTTTTATCGTTATTGTTATTATCATTATCATCATCATTACCATTATCATTATTATTATTATTATTATTATTACTATTATTGTTATTATTATCGTTATCATTATTGTTATCATCATTATCATAATTCTTATTATTATCATCATTGTTGGTACTAAGATTATTATTTGATCACAGTAAAGGTGATATGTATATTTAGTGACTGATGGTAGAAATTAGGATTATATTTACCATAATTACCGCGACCAAAGTAGGATTAATTTAAAGGCATGAACATAGATGTCACCCTTTTCTCCTGGCGCCAGCAGGGCAGAGAGCCTTGAAGGGCGCCCACCCACGGTCTTTACCAAACTCTAGCTTCAATGGTTGATGGAATACAGTAAGATACCAACCAAAAGTATCACTATAAAGTACTGGCGGTACAGGATAGGCTGCTATAATGTCTGCAAATGTCCTTGCGCCAGTATGGCTGCTTTGTCCTGTAGCATTTGCAGCCGGAAGTACTTGTCGTTCTCTTCACCTTCATTTCCTCATGTTTTGTTGTATTTTTTCTTACCGAATGATTATTCCTTTCGTATATGTTTACAAAATTGTAATATTAATGATACCAATAATCATTTAAATTATCCTTTTTCTCCCGTGGAACTGTAATGCCTCTGTCAGACCGAGTGTAAAGACCATACTAAACTGACATGGAGTCTACACTACAATTTCGGTCGATTATAATAGGGAGAGAGTCTGTTGGAAATATACACGAAAATGAATAACAGTAAAACGATTCCAGTGTCATAACGAGTGAATAAAAGGTCGTGTGCCGCTTCCCTTGTTCTGAGATATGATTTGTCTTTTGTGAATATTTGCCCCGTACCCAACGGGTTAGGATTAAAAAAAAAAAAAAAAAAACTCTATACATTATTATTACTACTACTACTATTGTGATTATGATCATCGTTCTTTCCACGATTATCTTTATTCATCATTATCTCTTGTCGTTATTATCATTATAATCCTTATTATCATCATTATAATTGCCGTCATTATCATCAATATCATTATGATCATTAATATTGATTATCTTTATCATAATTATTATTATTACGAGTATCATTATTGTCCTTTCATTATTAGGATCATTACTGGTATTATCATTATCATTGCTATTATTATCGTTTTTATTATCATCATTTTCCTTATTTTATTAATGTTGTTATTATTCTTTGTATTATCTTTATTATTGTAATTATCTTCATATTTTCATCATTATGATTATTCTCAATATTTTCATTGTTATTATTACTGTCATTATCATTATCATTTTTGTTGTTGTTGCTGTTCTTGTTATAATTATTATCTTGTTATCATTTTTATTACAATTGTTACTATTATCATTATCATTATCAATGCCAGTGTCATTACTATTATAGTTATTATATCTATTATCATTACCATCATCATCATCATCATCAAAATCAAAATCATCATAATTATCATCGGCATTATTTCGTCATAATGATAATGAAGATGATGATAATGATATTGATATTTTTGATAACAATAACAATGATGCTAAGAATGATAACGATAATAATGATAATGAAAATAAAGATAGATATATTGATAAAAATGGTAATGTCGATAATAAAAATGATTGTAACAATAATTATAATAATAATGATGACGATGATGATAATAATGATGATAATAATAATAATAATGATAATAATAATAATAATAATAATAATAATAATAATGATAATGATAATAATAATAATGATAATGATAATAATAATAATAATAATAATGATAATGATGATGATAATAATAATAATAATAATAATAATAATAATAATAACAATAATAATAA
>BOPN01001340.1:280647-283147 GCA_017312705.2 Penaeus japonicus
AAATCTTTTATGTATCACATCTACTTTTTCTAATAGACTTTTTCTACAAAACACTAAAGAATTTCTAGTGTATATATTATCTAAACAAAGACTGAGTATACTTATCTACGTGTAACCTCAACAAACAATGCGCACTAAACGGACTTCATTTTGAAAGAGCATAAAGATTCACAAAGCCAATAACTAATTACTATTCTTAATAACTAGCCATTTACTTAAAAGCGAACATCCTAGCATACTGTATGAAGTTCTTACTAGAAAGAGTCAACGCCAAATCATTTTCTTCCGACCACGACCTCCAGAAGGAAGGCCAGAGCACCCAGAAGAAGACCCAGAAGGAGCAACATGAGCGGTCCTTGCATGTGGACGATGTTCAGAGGCTTTGCGTTGTTACTGCTGTCTGGTTCTTCGTCGTCTTCCTGCTGGTCACTCTGTCTCTGCTTATTCGCTCGTTCCCTTTGCTTCCGTCGACCATCTTGCCTGGCTTGCCTCAGCATGTCCTCACTCCATTTCTCGTATAAGCCGGCCTACAGAGAAGGGCGTTTCTTAATGAGAAGGGCGGGTCTTTTTGCAAGGTAATCTAATAATATATAAGATTTAAGTCTAACAAATATATATATGAGTTAAAGATAGAACTGATGGAGAGAAAAAAACGGTTAAAATCACGGCTGTCTGATCTTAAACAAAAAATCTGCATCAACCAGAAAAATTCAGTCCTTAACCTTAACCAAAAACTGTTCACATGCATCCAGTTTGCACCACGGCATACAGGATACAGCGCAGTAAACAGTACAGCATATAATATAGTAGTATAGTACAGTAATATTTGGCTTAATCTATTGAACCACCTCAATAATCCTCATCATGATTCGATCGAGCTGTGGCTTGTAGGGCGCGTCGTGTGGGATCGGCCAGCCCGCCAGCCCCGGAAGGACGCTCTCACGCCCCACGTACAGCTTGGCCTCCCCGCGGACGTCCGTAAAATGCTCCGCGATCGTTTGGTCCAAGTAGCGCCTTCCGTCCATGTGACTCTGCCTGTGGAAGGACGTTCTTCGGTTCAAGGTGCAGTTCCAGGACTGGTGATGTGACTTTCACGTATTGCCTGAAGTTTGGGTTACAATCAAAGCAGTGATCCTCCCTTCAAAAAAAAAGGCTAAAATAGAATGTAGAAAAGTATCTCATCATTGTGATTAACTTTTATATTACAAACAAAGTTGTAAGAATTCTAAAAAAAAAAAAAAAAAAAAAAAAAAAAAAAAAAAAAAGCGACTCACTTCTTGAGCAACGCCTGCTGAAGACCGTCCATGACAGATGGCACGATCGCCATCAGGGAACCGAGTGTCTGGAACTCTACGGACTCGGACTGAAGAAAGAAGTCCCGGAACTCAGTCCCGTAGGATGGCATCGTGACGCTGCCAGGGGAGGGGTGGAGATCGTAATGCAAGTATAAATAATAACAATAATGACGATACCAGTAATAAAAGTAACTCTTACTACTCTAATTATCGTTCTTATTGTTACTACTACTACTACTACTACTACTACTACTTCTATCAATAATGATATCAATGATTGCACCGGCACGTGCAGCCATATGTGTTACAATATACCTGATGGAACCCAAGTATAGCAGCACAGATATTCATTTTAAAATCAGACTGTTTTTTCTATATGATTTTGTATCATAAGACTTAAGGATATTGTAAGTGTCATGTGAGACCTTTTCATATCATTAATTTCTAATGTTTTGGTAAAGAGAGAGGAGGAGTGAGTGAGAGAGAAAGAGAGAAAGAGAGAGTGTGAGGGAGAGAGAGAGAGAGAAAGAGAGAGTGTGAGGGAGAGAGAAAGAGAGAAAGAGAGTGTGAGGGAGAGAGAGAGAAAGAAAGAGAGAGGGAGAGAGAAACATATACAAATATATCTATCTGATAAAGTTAACACAAAATCATGTATTCCTGAAGCTGAAAAAAAAACAGTCTAGTAAAATGTTCCCATCAGAGTATCCCCCCCCCCCCCCCCGTAAGAAAACCAAATCCTACGACACGTGTCACTTAGACGTGTCACAACCTCTTCCCACCTATCCACTTCCTTGACAAGTTGTTCGATGGTCTCTGGTCTGGGTGGGTACGTGGGCAACGTGAGAGCTGCAGTGAGATTGCCCCGATAAGCTGTCGCGATGATAAAGGCGAAAATCAACCACGAAGCCATGAGCACACGGTATCTACTGCCGCCGCTCGACCTCTGGACTATACTCTGCCCCAGTAAAGATCCCAGGACTATCTCCGTCACGCCCCAGGACCCGAGCCTCCTGGTGTCGTCCCAGCTGAAGATGGTGGTGACCTTCGGGGAAAGAGTGGAGTAACGTATTTATTGATTAATAGCTGAGTCTTATCGTAAAGAAATAGATTAAAATACTGGCAGTCATCGACACAAGAGCAACCCTTTTTTCTTGAGATACTAATTAGAAAAGAAAAAAAATATTGGGAAACCTTATGTAACTGAG
>BOPN01001340.1:305647-309761 GCA_017312705.2 Penaeus japonicus
TCTATGAAAAGAAAGATATTTGATGAAAGACAAGTTACTTCCCTATTCCTTTGCCCTTCTGTTCTGCCATATGCTTCAATAAGATAACAAATACGTGTTGATAAGATGTTAAAACACATAACGACTAACCCTGACGATAATGTGCATTACGTCTTGCTAATATATATAGTAAATTAATCCAATGTATACCTCTCAATATATGATTGCTTACTGCACACTTTCATCTGAGTCATTTTTTATAACCACAACTGAAGAAAATCTGCAGAATAAAAAAAGGAATATTTTTTTTATGCAGTTGCCACCATCTACTATTGGAAAAGGGGAATAATACTAAGAAAAGGGATGGGTAGCTTTATTCAACGGTTATTCATATCAATTGAGAACTTGAACTAAGGTCAATCACAAAAGTGGAAGGGTTTGTGGAACAATACTGACATACTGTTCATATTAGTTTGATTCGTTATATACAAAACTAAATGTAATGCATGGGTGTAACAAGTATTAAAGACTAATAACAAATCTAAAGAAGAGTCATAAAACAAAGGAATAGTTTAACTTTAATTAATCTTTTTATACATCTAGCTAGCCTTTTTTCTTCCATACTTATATTCCAAAATGCAGATCAGTTCAGCATCCACCAATGTTGATTATCTTTTCGAGATTTTTAGGTATCATTCCAACAAGATTCATGCAGTATTCAGGTTGCTCTCTTACTGATTCCCACACAGACTGGGCTTGCGCGAAGGCTGTTTCTCTGTCATCTGGGTTATTTCTGTCCCATTCAAGGCAAATGCTTTTCCAGATATTTGTCAAAGGGTTAATATCAAAATCCTTCGGGAGCCACTTAATTACTTCTACCTCTTGGTGTTGGCTCAGCCATTTGGCAACCGCCGATTTGTTCTGCATTTCTCTGCCAAGGACGAGCCTGATGGAGACGGGCTTCGGCAGCGCCATGGTCCTGACGGTGGGGAGCAACACGTCTTCCAGAACGGACGCGTATTCCTCCCCAGTAAGGCAACAGGTAAGATGCACCAGCTCCCCCGGCCCGTACGCCCACATCCAACCCCACAGCGTAATGGTTACTTTTCCACTGTCCGTTTGCCTGACTGAGTTTGAATAGCCACCAAGGGATGATTTGGATTTGCAACAGCTGCTACGTTTTACGAGAGTGAATGTTTTCTCATCACTGAATATGACGGTCTTCCAGAAGTCGGGAGTGACTGGCAAGTATTCAAGAGCAAACCCAAGCCTGTGTTCTCTGTTGCACTTCGTCAGACGCCCGGTCACCGCGGCTGCGAAGTGCTGAACCTCAGTCTCCCGGAGGCGTCGCTGGACCGTGCGAAGGTTACAGGAGAGCCGGAGAGACCGAACGACGTCCACAGCGGTCCTCAGGGGCCTCTGTGCCACCGCGGCCTTGATAGCCTCATCCTCTTCTTGAGACGTGATCCTGGGTCTTCCTGCGCGGGGCTTGTTGTCCAGGTGGCCCTCCATATGCCAACGGCGAATCCACCTGTATACTGTGGTCACGCTAACGCGAGTCTCCTGGGCGATGCCACGGGCCGTCATGCCCATCTCCCACAAGGCGACGAGTGAGGCTCGAAGGCGCAAAGATCCCTCCTTGTCAGCCATATCCTGAAGCCGAGAACATCACACTACTAACTGCTGCTCTCTTGACAAGCAAGGCTATGGTTTGATGATGTAATTCCACATTTAAAATGGAGGATGTATCATGATTACTTCTCGAGTTGATCTAATAGTGATTGTACACTTGTGATCAGAGTTCATAAATGGAGATTGAGGTATAGACGAGACAATAACTTCACAACGCAAGAGATGTAATGGATGCACTTTCATGTAATTCCGATGAAGTTTTAATCGAAATACGTTAATCACATTTCTTGTACAATGATGTTATCCAGTCTTATTTTTAAGCTTAAATACACATGTGGCGTTCTGTACAGTAGATTGTTTATCCGTTAGAAGATGGTGCTTAGCCTTTTCACAACCATGCCCCCATAGTAGTTAGTTCTTTCCTCCACGCCCCCATCCCCTCAGGTCTTCAACCAGTTGAACTGTTATGATGCAAGGTCACAAACGCATGTATACACCCACATACACAGGCTTCCAATACGTACATTTGTATAGATTAATGAATTGCGATTATGCTTTCCTTATAAAGTACATACTTCAGCATCATAAATATGCCTAACGCGCGATGAATCTAAAGATATTCATACTTTTAGAGATATTTGAATATCTAGACTTGGGTGATCCACTTGTAAAGAGAATTACGAATAATTAGAACATTTCTCTTCCTTTTCGCCTGGGCTTGCGCTCCCCCTGGAAAGTACCCTCGAGTCCCAGGTGAAGACCCTCTGCACTAGAATATTTTAGAAATTGTCATCAAAAGATGACTCCTATTGTCCTGTTTTTTTTTTTTTTTTTTTTTTTTTTTTTTTTTTTTTTTTTTTTTTTTCTCTCTCTCTCTCTATTGTACCGATGTGATTTCTTTAGCAAATTTAGTTGGATACTACTAAATGGACTCTTGTCATCCCGGACAGGCAAAGTTTATCATTACACGTGGTGATTGGATGGGCTTGGTGTAGACTTGGACTAATAATATTCTACTAATTAAAGAATCTCTTAAATAATTTCCATTTACCTGTACGCCAACGACGCTTTTTAGGTTAGGCTCAAAATACACATTAAACTATCAGTAACATACTATCAAACTTAATTTCATATGATTTAGTTAATCAAATTTAAACATATGATATTTCTATGAACACGAAAGAGAATGAGTTCCTATTCTAAATTTACGCACGAGTAACTAGGAATGCTAGCAGTAGGCTGTGGTCACCAAGAGGTTGAAAATCATTGTCTTAAGTTATGTTGCAAAGCTAGTATTGTGGTTGTGTTGGAGTCATTCCTCACTTAGATTTAACTTAACTCGATTAAAAAAAAGAGTTTGTATTCCGCGGTAGTGTTTCATGAATCCGATATAAAAGATTATTTTTATGTAATAGACAATACTGACACAAAATAAGCAAAAATTTATCAGAACTACTCAAACGAGGGCATTACCTATATAAAATATGTGAGGATTTTTAAATTCAGCAATATTTTTCGATATAATGTAAGATTACATGTGTGTATTTTCGTAGGCGTGAATGGTAGAATAAAAGCATATTCTATTTTAAGATATTTAATCCTTAGTTGTATATATATATATTTTTTTTTTTTTTTTTTTTTTTTTAGAAATTCGATGTATTCATGCTTTCCTAATGTTTGTAAAAACATATATTTCTTTCTGTGCATTAAAAACGCATATCTTTACACGTAGTCTCTAACACGAAATAAAAACAAAAAAATCTTCTAAGAATACAAAAAAGTTTTGTTAGACATAATCTCCATCTCACAGATACATCAAAAATACAACATACCACAAACATGAATGCAAAAGTACAATCCATCTGAAGCGCCTTACCGGAAGACCGTCGCGATGCTCACCACCTTTCACCTCGACGTCTAGTGCCAAAGTGTTCTCTTCCTGACCCTGTGTCCCTTATTTATGCGGCCTGAGCGAAACCTCATAGACGATTGGTTGACGTCATCTAAGAACTACGGCTGTGGTTGGCTGGGCCGTCCGAGGAGGCTGTGGTAGTCCTCTAAGGGTTTGCTTAGCTTATCTGAGGGTCGAGAGTGAAAATGTCATCTTTGGCAGGTTATGTCGTCTTACGGGGTTTTTACTTTGTTTCTTTGAATTTATCGGTCTTGATTCCTTTGATTTACTTAGCATTATTTTGTTTAGAGTGATGATAATTTCTCAATACAGGATTCTTTTCTTCTTTTCTAGGGAAATCGTAAGTCTACGGGATTTCTAGGCTTTAAAAAAATGTTGTCTTTTCTGTCGGCATTACTCCTAATGAAAAACAATCTTCAAGAAAAAGTAAATCATATGTGTGTGTGTGTGTGTGTGTGTGTTTGTGTGTGTGTTTGTGTGTTGTGTGTGTGTGTGTGTGTGTGTGTGTGTGTGTGTGTGTGTGTGTGTGTGTGTGTGTGTGTATGTGTGTTTGTGTGTGTATGTGTATCTATCTATCTATATATATATATA
>BOPN01001341.1:10000-15000 GCA_017312705.2 Penaeus japonicus
CAGAGAAAAATGGAAGGTACATATAGGCACATTACAAAGAGCAGGTCCCTCGATACTCAATACAACACACTACAGTAAAATCATTTTAACTCTTTTCTGTACTTTAGATAAAAGATATGTGTTTTCAGAACGAGCTTTGCATGCATATATATGATCGTATTTCCATGTAGTGAAAATAAAAAAATATATATTACACTTATACTCTTGCACACAGAAATCTGTCTATTTATAGATCAAACGATACAGATACAGATACATATACATAAATATATATATATATATATATATATATATATATATATATATATATATATATATATATATATATATATATATATATATATAGCGTCAAATATATGCATCCACTAATAAACACATATATATGCATGCACACGCTTAGTAATCTAAACTTTCATAATGTGTTTATAACCACCTATGAACATTCTAAACACTTTACCGAATCCCTTAATACAAGTTAAAATGAGAAAACTATAGAAATGTAACTTAAAGCACTTAATCCGAAACCAGTAATCATGGTGAAATATATATAAAGCTATAGGATACTAGTTTCTAGCTAAGTTTGGGTAATATTTTAGAAAGAAATAGTAATATTGCACATAACTATAATATATATACATATATATTTTTTCTTTCTTTCTTTCTAAATTACTCGTATTGTATTCAATGCTTGTTAAAGAAATAAAGAGAGTTATAACTTAATCTAAGGATTTTTTTTTATTCTTTTTTTTTCTTTTTCCTCAGCACCTGCAATATCCCCTACAAGCAAAATAAAAATAAAATAAATAAATAATCATTATAAAAAAAAATATATATCCTAATTAAACCAATACTTCAATTTCCTAAGCTGGTTACAATTGGTACTTCTAATAGTTCAGTTATCACTCTCTTTTAATCAGTTCCAAGACATTTTTTTCTTTTCTTTTCTTTCTTTCTTTCTTGTTCACATCCATCGATTTCCTGATTCCATTTTCTTGTCTTCTTCTTATTCTCTCCTTCTTCTTCGTCGTCGTCGTCGTCTCCTCATTCTTACGACTGTTGATTACCTTTGCTGTGGGATTTAGGTCTGATCATGAGCACGGACTTCTTGAGGGTGTAATCCCAACCTCTCCATCTGAACCACACGATTCCTGGAAAGAAAGATCGGGCGTTTAGAGGGAGATGAGAGAGAGAGAAAGAAAGATCGGGCGTTTAGAGGGAGATGAGAGAGAGAGAGAGAGAGAGAGAGAGAGAGAGAGAGAGAGAGAGAGAGAGAGAGAGAGAGAGAGTATAAGAGAGAGAGAGTGAGAGTGAGTTTGGGTATGTTGGGGAAGGGATACGGGAGAAGGGAGTGAAGCAGAAGGAGGAGGGAATAAAGGAAAGAAGGTGATGATTGACGGAAGAAGGGAAGGAAAGGAGAAACTGAAGGAGTAGACGCGGAAGGAGAGAAAGAAGCTAGACTTAATTAAGGAATGAAGGGGTCGGAAGATAGGAGAGGGAGAGAACTGAAGGGATGAAGGGAAAAAAAGAGCGAAAGACGGAGGAAGGCATAGGAATAGGAGCAAGAGTAACAATAAATCACGGAATCCTGGAGGAAAAACGCGTCCTTGTGAGATCGTGTCTTCACAGAACATAGGGTTGAGTGTCACCGTATATATAAAACAACTGAACAAACAAAGAGAGAACGAAACAAATGCTCCGGCTGATACAAAAGAGCGCAGGACGCGATAAACAACTCCGAATTCATTTAACTTTGCCAAGAAAGTCTTATTCAGAAGACCCCGTAAATCTGGGGTGGCGCTATGGCCATTGTCATTTTGCACAGTCGTGGAGACTGCATCGTTGACGGGGGTTCGCTGTACCATGAGGCTGGGAATGGTCCCTTTGACTACCCATTCCTGCTGACGCGACTGAACTCTCCTGCTGACTTAGCTGATAATTCATACTGACTTGAATGATTATTCCCAGTTACGCGACTGATCTTTCCTGCTGACTTAGGTGATAATTCATACTGACTGATCCGCTGGCATAAGTGATCATTTCTACTGACTTAGATAATCATTTCTGCTGACCTGGTTGTTCTTTCCTGGCGGCTTGACTGATCTTTGCTAATTTAACTACTGCATTTATTCATACTGACTTTATCATTCTAACTGACTCAGGTGATCATTCCAGCTGACTCAGATGATTATTCCAACTGACCAAACTAATAATTCCTTCTCACCTACTGATCATTCCTCCTAATTCAATTTATCACTTTACAGACAACTAATCATTTTACAAACAAATAATAATTCTAGCTGACTTAGCTAATCATTCCTGCTGACCCAGCTAATCATTCCAGCCCATTTACATTTCTCTCTCTTTTTCACTCCTTCCTTCTCCTTCATCCGTCCTTCCTTCCTTATCTACCCCCTCCTCCTTCCCCATCCTACCTCCTTTCTCCTCCCTCCCTCTTTCCTTACCTTGCTGAGTCGGTCAGTCAAGCAAAGGCCGTTGGTATTTCTCCTTCCTTCCTTATGCCCCCTTCCCCCTTCTTCCCCTTTCCCTCCTACTCTTCCTCCCTCTTCCTCCTCCTCCTTTCCCTCCCTCCTCCTCTTCTCCTCTCCCTCCTCCTCTTCTCCTCTCCCTCCCTCCCTCCCTCCCTCTCTCCCTCCCTCCTCTCCCTCCCTCCCTCCCTCCCTCCCTCCTCCTCTCCCTCCTCTCCTCCTCTCCCCCTCCATTCCTCCCCCTTTCCTTACCTTGGCGAGCCGATAAGTCGTTGGGGTCAGTCAAGTAAAGACCGTTGAGTCCTCGGCCACACGAGCGCCACCACCACCCGCCCTTCAGCATCGACGCGCAGTTCAGACTCGAACGGTCGTTGTCTCTGTTGGGGAGAAGGAGGCGGTTAGTGGTCGTTGGGAAGCCGTTATGGCTGGGGGTTGGTTTGCTGGTGTGTGGTCTTATTTGTGTTTCTTTCTTTCTCTCTCTCTCGTTCTCGTTTTCGTTCTCTCTATTTCGTTTTCGTTTTCTTTCTCTTTCTCTCTCTCTCTCTCTCTCTCTCTCTCTCTCTCTCTCTCTCTCTCTCTCTCTCTCTCTCTCTCTCTCTCTCTCTCTCTCTCTCTCTCTCTCTTTGGGGGAGTAAGGAAGGCAAATTGATGGTTGTTATGGTTAGTGGCCACTTTTATCAAAGGTTTGTGGGTAAGGGGTTTCTAAGGGCAGGGAAGATGGGGAGACGAAAGGGGAAGAGAGGAAAGAGGAGAGAGAGAAGAGAAGAGAGAGAAAAAAAGGGAAAGAAAACGAAAAAACATTTTTCTGGTGTTTTCTCGCTGTATCTTTCCCTCTTTTTGTCTTCCTCTTTTTATTTCGCTTTCAAGTTTATTCTTTGAGTGTAAATCTTTTGTTCTGCCAAATTTCGGGTGATTTATTCCTTCCGACCAATCAATGAGGACAAACTCTCGACTGAGAAACTTTTTATTTGCTGACAACTTTAGCCACATTACAGAAAGAGAGAGCGAGGGCAAGGGTGCAAGGCAGGAGGAGGGAGAGAGGGGGGCTGGTGGATTGGGCACACACACACACACACACACACACACACACACACACACACACACACACACACACACACACACACACACACACACACACACACACACACACACACACACACATATATATATATATATATATATATATATATATATATATATATATATAATGTGTATATACATATATATATATATATATATATATATATATATATATATATATATATATATATGTATGTATGTATGTATGTATGTGTGTGTATATGTATGTATATATGTGTGTATATATATATATATATATATATATATATATATATATATATATATATATATATATATATATGTATATATACAATATATATATATATATATATATATATATATATATATATATATATATATATATATATATATATATATATATATATATATATATATATATATATATATATATATATATATATATATGTACATAGGTGTATATATAAATATATATATATATATATATATATATATATATATATATATATATATATATATACACACATATATATATATATAAATATATATATATACATATATATATATATATATATATATATATATATATATATATATATATATATGCTAAAACATTCTGATTATTATATACCGAGCATTTCCTACTACACGACAAAAATACATTGAATTAAGATAATCTTTCAGGGAAACTTTATAGTTAACAGTATTGGATTCATGTTATCCCTTTTGAATTACAAATGTTTGATTTTCTGTATACGCTCATATGTGTACGTGTGTATGTGTGTGGATGTGTGGGTGGGATAAAATAGAAATAAAGAAATGTCATGTCATACAAATATATCATAGATATATATCCATATGTATGTATGTATGTATGTCAATGTGTATAACTGAACTAATATTTTATTAATCATTCAAGTTTCTGATTCAAGATCAATCTAAGACCACCATAAAGTTCTTCAAATTTCCACCATTAAACAAAGACTTTAATTAACTGATATTCAATACTGTAGTCCAATGTTTTCCGTCAGTCAGTTTCATTATTTCATGAATCTCTTTACTAAGACCCTTTCTACTAGTCTACTTCTACCAGCCCAGGTCAGTGCACTATTCGTCTTATCTATCCTGCTAGTCTACAGTTATCTACAATGAGAGAGTTCTCCTCAAAAAAACAAAAAACAAAAAATAATAATAATAATAAAAAATAATGATAATGAATAAATAAATGAATAAATAAAATTAAAAAACAGACTTCATACTATATCTTAAGACAAATAAGATATTCTAATGTATCTTTGATATTACCTAAAAAGGTATAAAAATAATCATGTATCAATTTTTACATCATATTTCACATTTATGAATAAAAATGGAAACACCGCGACGTTTGTACAAAGACAGAAATGAAACGCAACCACAGCAAGGGAGGAACAATAAACCGTGGAATTTCGAGTC
>BOPN01001341.1:22500-25000 GCA_017312705.2 Penaeus japonicus
TCTGCGACGTGTTGAGGAGTGCCTCGCTCTTTGGCACCAGTACGTCCACCGAGCTCTTGGTGCCAACTACGACGTCCCACACCTGCGAGGTTGAGAGTAATGATGGTGTTAATGGTGATGGTATTCAACAAACAAACAAAAAAATAAACAATAATGAAACTATTAACTCTACTACTAATGGTAACAATAATTATAATAATAATAATGATAATAATAATGATAACAACAATTACGATAATGATAAGCATCATCCATCATGATGATAATGATAACAATAATACATTTTTTTTATAATAATACCACTAATACCAATACTGATGACAAAAATAATAATGAAAGCAGCAATAATAATGATAGTGAAAATAATAGCAACCTTCAATCTTTTCCAACGCTACTTCCACGGCCAAAACATATCACAAAACAAATTTCTTACACAATGAAGGATCACAGTTTATACAATCTCGTTATACTAAACCTAGCGGAGGCCTTTCTTCTAGTTTACATTTGCATATACATTGGTTTATATTTTATGCATGATTCTTATCTTATTTTTATTATATCTCTTTATTTTTTATCTGTTTATTTATTAATTCGTTTATTAATGTTTCTATTAATTCATCTTTAGTGTAAAAAACTTACTTCTTCCATTTTCTCCCACACTGTTTCCATGGGAGACATCTTGTTCACGAGGGAGTCAATCTTGTTCAGAGGCGCTGTCTGGCGGGTCGTGTTACTCCTGGAAAAATAAAATTTTAATAGGGACTTTTTTATGAGTGTAATCTGGCAATAAAATCCTCGTAGGAGCGGCTTTTTATCCCCTTCAATCCATTCCCGTTGAGGCAAGGGAAATACGCGGATTTTGGTCAAATTAATATTCACTTTAAACGTCTTTTCCTCCCCCCTTCTCCCTAACCAGAATTGATAAAGAAAAGAATAATATTGAAATTAAGCGTCTAATATTCCTCTTTATTACATACCCAGGGGGCACCGTCGTAGAATTAATAATGAAAAGAATAATATCAAAATCAAACGTCTAATACTCCTCTTTATTACATACCCAGGAGGCACCGTCGTGGCATCAGTAGTAGTAGGTTGTTGCTCCTCAAGGATCGCGTCGTGGATATCCCTCACGGATCCTGACAGCGTTTCCAGGTCCCCGGACACGTAAGCCATGTGGAATTGCAGCCTCCGGTCCATGGAGCTCACAGACTCGCGCAGGGAGTCTACGGATTCTTGTAACTGGTCGAGGACGGGTGTCTGCTGTGAGGGAGGACGAAGAGAGAGTACGTGTCAAGTGTGCTGTCGTTTTCATTTCATTCTTTGGGGGAAGTTATTAATCGTCATCACTGGTTAGGATAACTCTTGGTTTCTTATTTAGGATTTGTACAATCGGGTTTTCAGAGGGATTCCATTATTTAATCGCCAGTTGCTTTCCTCGCTTTCGAAAATCGCAAATACGCCAGTTCTGTGTATTCCTTTGCGTTTGCATTCTCCCTACCGTTAAAATAACTCTTTCATTTCTTTGCATTTCTCTTTCATCCTCATTCCCGTGACTTTTAACCTCGGCAAAGTTAAAGCACCAAAGCCCATCACCTTCTCGTTAAAGCAAATTTTAGACTGGCAAACTTTAGACTTTAGACTAGCAAACTTAAATCATCGACGCCCACCTTCTCCAGGACCTGCTCCCGGGGGACCTTCACGCCCACGCGGTAGCTCTCGGAGGCGGCAGCAATAAGCTCGTCGGGAGCGACAGAGATGGAGTTGGTGTCGAGCGCCTTCTGCATGCTGGAGAGCTTACTGTCGATCCTCGCCACGTGTTCCGTTAACAGGTGGAGCCGCTGGTCCATCAGGTTGTCGGCTCTGCTGCTCCCAGAACCTCTGCCGTTGCCGCTGCCTCTGCCGCTGCCGCTGTCCTCGGCGCTGGTCCGGTAGCTGTTCGGGTCCACCAGGCGAGTTTCCAACATGTGGGCCATCTGGCGGAAGGGGAATGGGCGTAAGTATGTAAGTAGACGGGTGGCAATATGGATGGGTGGGTAGGGTGGCAGAAGGAGGGTAGATAAGTAAGGAGGCTGATGGGTAGGTAGATATATAGGTAAGTTATTAGTTAATATGGAACTAGATATGTAAACAGATGAATAGATAGATAGGTATATCCATATCTGGATAAATACAAACATACAAGTAGATCAATTGTTAAATGAATAAAGGCCCGCACACATTCTCCTATCCTTACCCCTACCCCTCCCTTTCCTTACCCCTCCGCCATTTTTTCCGTTCCCCTTCCCTCCCCCACCCCTTTGCCTACCACTCCCCCTCCCCCATCCCTTTCCTTACCCCTCCCCTACCCCTTATTCCCTCTTCTCTTACTCCTTTCCCCATCTCTTATTCTACCCCTCCCACATCCCTTCCCCTATCCCTCCCTCAACCCTCCCCTCCCATTCTTCACTCCCTCCCTTCCTCTCTCCCTCCCATTCCTCCTTCCCCTCTCTACCTCCCATCC
>BOPN01001341.1:32500-35000 GCA_017312705.2 Penaeus japonicus
TAATCATAGTAATGATAACGTTAATAATGATAATTGTGATAATAATAATACTCAGGATTATAATAATGATGATAATAGATAATCACAAAATAATGATAATGGTGATAAAGTAATAATAATAATAGTTATTATAATAAGATAACGATAGTTATCATAATAATGATAATGATAATAATAATGATAATAATGATGACAATGATAACAATAATAATTATAATAAAAATATATGATGATAATAATAGTAAGAGTTATAATGAAAAAAAAAATTACAATGATAATAATAACGGTATTAGCAATAATTGTAATAATAGAAATCTTGATAATTCCATAATTACAATTCATTTAATATTCATCAGTACCATCCCTGTTACACCGTCATTAGGATATTATTAAAATTGCAATTATGATTTATTATTTTTCGTAATTCCCATTGTTACTCTGCCTTTTTGCTGTTATAATTACCATTGTATCATGAACACTTTCGTTTCATTATTCTCTTCCATATCTTTCATATCATCATTGTTATTAGCATCATTATCGCTGTCATGTTTGCAATAATATCATCTATTGTTGACGTTGCAAAAATATCATCTCTTGATATTGGAAACGGTTATATTAGGATAAACATATGGCCGTGGTTGCAGTTATTGCATTGCTTAATTTCTATCCGAATTATGACAATATTCATGATTTTCATATCATTTCCCTTCCATAATCATACTTCAAATTCAGTCTATTCTAATTGAGATATCCAAATAAAGGAAAATAAACGTCAAACTCTGGTGACGTTTTAATACAGTCAAACAAAAACCATTACTAATTGTCCGGTCATGTCACCCAATCATCTATTCGAACTATAATGTCAATTAAAGAAATAATTCTTCCTCTAAACCAACATACCTTTATCTCACCAGTCCTTAACGCGCGTTCTTCCTGCTCACTTAAGAAAGTTTTAAGATGAAGTCGCCAAAGTCGCAAGGGTGATGACTGCTCATCCGATGTTTTATACCCACGCGCTAACAAGGACTGGCCAAATTAGCAGAGCATTTACATATAAAGCCCTATTAGTCGTGAGGATAAGCGAGTCACACGATCAGGACCCCGTTCGCCGTATGTGCTACAGCTGGTGAACGGAAGGTGATGATGCTCCTGCAGTACTGCTGTGCGTGTTTGGTGCTCGAGACACGGCGAGAGAGAGAGAGGGGGGGGGGGGGAGGCAGACAGACAATGAGACAGACAGACAGACAGTTAGACAGATAGAGGGAGAGAAAAAGAGAGAGAGGTGTAAGGGGAGACAGACGGACAAAGAGACAGGCAGACAGATAGATAGAGATAGAGAGAAAAAGAGAGAGAGGTGTAAGGGGAGACAGACGGACAAAGAGACAGACAGGCAAATAGATAGAGATATATAAATAGAGAGAAAGAGAGAGCGAGGTGTAAGGGGAGACAGACAGACAAAGAGACAGACAGGCAAATAGATAGAGATAAATAAATAGAGAGAAAAAGAGAGAGAAGTGTAAGGGGAGACAGACAGACACATAGACAGCTAGGCAGACAAGTAAATAAACAAACAGACAAACAAAAGTATCCCACGCAGAACCCATACCTCACACCGTCTCCCGCCATACACAAAAGATGCCTCCACACTTGGTCTTCCAAGAAACAAGGAATATTAAATGTCTTTTTATTTTCTCGCACTTGTCTGGCTGTGAGTGAATTTGAACCTCAGACAGCGACCGAGGATTACGGCCAAGTAACCTGTTCTGTGCAACTAATAAGCCAATAAAAGAAAAGAGAGGGAGAGAGAAGGGGGGGGTACAGAGAGAGAGAGAAGGGGGGTAAGGGAGAGAGAGAGGAAAAAAAGAGCGAGAGAGAGAGAGAGAGAGAGAGAGAGAGAGAGAGAGAGAGAGAGAGAGAGAGAGAGAGAGAGAGAGAGAGAGAGAGAGAGAGAGAGAGACAGATAGACAGACAGACAGACAGACAGACAGAGAGAGTGTTTGTGTTAGAGAGAGTGAGAAAGAGAGAGAGAGAGAGAGACAGAGAGAGAGAGAGATCTTTTACTCTTAAAGCACCATAATTTGTAGCTCTGAACGCTAATACTGAATGCGTAGATTATATTGCCTTGAGTGCGTATTCATGCTTCTGGTTGCACACAAACACACACACACACACACACACACACACACACACACACACTAACGAACACAAAGATAAATATGTGAACATACATACGTGTGTGTGTGTGTGAGTGTGTGTGTGTGTGTGTGTGTGTGTTGATGCTCACAGACGCTTACAGAGTTGCCCCATTAACAACTTTGCCCAAATGACACAGATCAAATTTTCAATTACTTTTTTTTTTATCTCTTTCCTTTTCTAAATATTTCTAAATATATTTTCCTATACTTTTTCTTCTTTCTTCTATCCACAAACCTAGGGAAATTATTCCTGAGGAAAGTTGGGTCTACACTGAGTACCTGCTTTTTTAGGTTTGATTTTATCA
>BOPN01001341.1:40000-50000 GCA_017312705.2 Penaeus japonicus
GCCTACTAAGCCTCCTTCCATACATTCCTAATCCAACTTCCATCCTGTACCTCCTGTATCCTGCCTCGCTCGCTCCCTCCCTTTCTCCTCCTTCTCACTTCCCTTTTGCGCCTCCTATCCCTCCTTTCTCCTCTCCTCCTTCCTCTTTCGCCTATTCTCCTCCCTCACCTCCTCTTCCTTCCTTCCCACCCTACCCTGCTCTTCCATCCTTCCCTCCTATGCCTTCCCTTCTTTCCTTCCTTACTCCCTCCTCGTCCCTTCCCTTCTATCCTTTCCTCTTCTTTCCTTTCTTCCTCTTCCTTCTTCCTTCCTCGCCTACCTACTCTCTCCTCTTTCCTCCTTCGAATTCCCTTCTTTTCTTACCTCCCTCGCCTCCTCTTCCTTCATTCCCTACTCCTTCCTCTTCCCTCTTCCCCTCCTTCGCCTACCCTTATTTCATCTTGTCCCTTGCCTCCTCTTCCGTCCTTCCCTATTTCTTCCACTCCCTCTCCTTTCTCCCTCCCTGTCTCTTCTCTCCTCTCCATCTCATCCTCTCCCTTACTCCCTCCTCAACACTCTCCCTCCCTCCTCTTCACCCCCTCCTCATTATACCTCCTTCCTCCTCCCTACCTCACTCACTCCCTCCTCATTACCCTCCTTCTTTCCTTCCCTCCCCCCCTCATTCCTTCCCTATCACCCTCCCTCCTTCTCTCCCTCCTCATTACCTTCCTTCCCTCCCACCCTCCTCATTACCCTCCCTCCCTCCCTCCTTCCCTCCCACCCTCCCTCCTTCCTTCCCTCCCTCCCCTTCAAAGTATTAAGCACAAAAAAGTGAAAGGCCCCAGTCACCAGCTTCAATTCTTTAGAGTGGCATTCAATACAAATAATGTAGACATCGGCACATCGGCATCCCCTCAGCTGGTCGAACAAAAACCTCACAATATGGGAGAAAGGCTACCTCTCGCCTACCCACTCTACCCATCCTCGCTCGCTCTCGCTCTCTCTCTCTCTGTATCTATCTATCTATCTCTCACTCTCTCTCTCTCTATCTATTTCTCTCTCTATCTATCTACCTATCTATCTCATTCTCTCTCTCTCTATCTATCTATCTATCAATCTCATTCTCTCTATCTCTCTTTCTCTCTCTCTTTCTCTCTCTCTCTCTCTCTCTCTCTCTCTCTCTCTCTCTCTCTCTCTCTCTCTCTCTCTCTCTCTCTCTCTCTCTCTCCATCCTCCTCTTCGTTCCTTCCCACCTCTCCTCGAGAAGAGAATAACATATTATGGTGATTAAATATATATAGATAGAGAGGGAGAGAGAGAGAGAGTGTGGAGAGAGAGGAGAGAGAGAGAGAGAGAGAGAGAGAGAGAGAGAGAGAGAGAGAGAGAGAGAGAGAGAGAGAGAGAGAGAGAGAGAGAGGAAAGAAAGAGAAAAAGAAAGAGAAAAAGAAAGAGAGAGAAAGAGAATAAGAGAGAAAAAAAAAGGAAAAGAGAAAGAGAGAAATAAAGAGAGAGAGATAGGGATTATCTGGATAATAGAGCCCAACATCTGTTTAGCCACATGACTCGCCAAGGAATGAATGGGCAAGGTTTACGCGGAAAAGGACGAAGATTGACGGATGACAATGAATAACAAGACAGTCCGGGAGATGAATTTCACACACGCGGAGTGGAAAAAGGGCGCGGCACTGGATGATGATGAGGACGTCACCTCTTCTTATTTACATTAAGATGGAGCTTGCATATAGTGTCGGGACGGTTTTAGACGCTAATATTTCTCACTAAAAGAAATAAAAAGCATTATTTTGTATTTTCGATTTTATAAGGCATAGCGTCCCACAAAACATAACTCATGCAGAACCAGCCAAAACTTTCGAAAGCTTTTCTCCCAAACCAACATCATTGCCCCAAAACATAATAAAGATGCTGTTTGTCATACGTATTATTAAGGACCCGGTGTTTATCATAGCTTTCCCCGGGAGAAGAGTGTTTGGCACCTTTCTACAACTCAAGACTTCCGCGTAAATATTTGCACGGATGTCTCTCCTACGTGCCTCTCATGATGGCCGGCTGGTGACAGTTTCTCTCTCCCACTCCTCTCCCTCTCTCGTGATTCATTTTTCTTGGTATGCCTTTATTCTCTCTCTCTCTCCGCCTCCTATCTCTCTCTCTCTCTTTCTCTCTCTCTCTCCGCCTCCCATCTCTCTCTCTCTCTCTCTCTCTCTCTCCCCGCCTCTCATCTCTTCTCTCTCTCTATCTCTCTCTCTCTCTCTCTCTCTCTCCGCCTCCCATTCCTTCTTCTTTTCTCTCACCCCCCCCCCTCTCTCTATTCCTTCTATCACATAGAGGATTGTTAACTGATAAAGGTGACCTTGTCTTTATAGAAAATATTATGCACTGTTTATGTTAATGGTTTACGCTATTTTATCTGACATATCGCTGACTTGACTCCCAAACAGTGCATGTTGCAGAACTATTAAAATAAACGACATGCTCTATGCCTCATCATAGTGTGTATGTATTTGTATATTTTGTAATATGTATTTTTCATAATCACTCTTCTTTCTTTTTTATCTCTACTATTATATCTATTCTTCTTCATTTTCTTTCTCTTCTTTTATCTATCTTATCGATCTTTCTCTCTCATTCTCTTTCTCTCTCTCTCTGTATTAGTATATTTGCGAAAGTTGACTTTTAAAATGCGAAAGTTTTTTTAGGTAATTATTAGTCGTCAGAGCGACTCCAACCAGTTCTGAATATTTCAGTACTCTGAATTTGGCTGCATAATTAATGAGGCGAGTATGTATGTATGCGTGTGTGTATGTGTGTGTGTGTGTGTGTGTGTATGTGCGTGTGTGTGTGTGTTGTTGTGTATGTGTGTGCGCGCGCGCGCGCAAGTATGAATCTAAGATGCAACATCGATGTACAACATTTTTTCATAAAATTTCGGTTATTGTGAACCCTTATCATCAGTTATCATCTCATCCTAATGATAGTGCTAATGATAACAATAATAATTAATGTAATAAGGATATGAACATATAAGAATTGAAAAAACAACACCAAAATTTTATGATAAAGTGACAACTGATTTTCCTGTATGTCCAACTTTAAAGCTCATTTTGTGAACTTGTGTTAAAACAAAAGGCAATTGCAAATTAATTTCGGAAGTAACGCCTTGTAATAATTAGAGGGTGAGGGTGAGGTAGGAAGAGGCCCAGGGAACAGTTTGAAACCGTGACATTTGTGTGTGTGTGTGTGTGTGTGTGTGTGTGTGTGTGTGTGTGTGTTTGTGTGTGTGTGTGTGTGTCCGGTGGAATACAGGATATGGGGTATAATATATATTCATTGGTTTCCGAATGGTTTCTAACGAGGGGTTGAAGTGCTTCTTGTTTTCCTTGCTCAACTGTGTGTAGTATGAGAAGGGAAGCGAGGGTCGTGAGGTGGTTGATTCACTGTGTTTGGGGGTTTAGCCGTTTGTGTGGGATTTCGAGAGAGAGAGAGAGAGAGAGAGAAGAAGAAGAAGAAAGAAAAAGAGAAGAGAGGGATGAAAAAAAAGAAAATACAAAGAAAGAAAAAGAAGAAAGAGTGACAAAAAGAGAGAGAGTTAGAGAGAGAAAGAGAGAGGGGGGCTGTTAGAGACGCACACACACACAGAGAGAGAGAGAGAGAGAGAGAGAGAGAGAGAGAGAGAGAGAGAGAGAGAGAAGAGAGAAAGAGAGACAGAGAGGCGCGAAAGAGACGAATCAGCACTACCTGTGGACGTGCTACTAGGAAATCGAAGAGTAAAAATCAAAAATTTAACGATTATCATTTTCCTTTTCTCCGTCTTTTCATTCTTGAAAGGGTCAACTCTTGCGAAACCATAAGGCGTTTCCTTAGAGAGAGAGAGAGAGAGAGAGAGAGAGAGAGAGAGAGAGAGAGAGAGAGAGAGAGAGGGAGGGAGAGAAGGAGGAAGGGGGGGGGAGGGAGGGAGGGGGGGGGGGAGGGAGGGAGGGAGAGAGGGAGAGAGGGAGAGAGAGAGAGAGAGAGAGAGAGACGGAAGAAAGAAAGGTTGAGAGAGTGAGAGAGAAAGAGAGAGACGGAAGAAAGAAAGGTTGAGAGAGTGAGAGAGAGAGTGAGAGAGAGAGAGAGGCGAAATTGCTGAGAGAAAGGGGGGGGGGGGCAGACAGAGAGAGAATACGAGCGAAAGAGAGAGAGAGAACGCACAAGAAAGAAAAGAAAAGAGAAGGATAAGAAAGACCAAGAAAGCACAGGAACAATACAAAGGTTAGTGCCGCTAATCTTGCGAAGTGGCTCCCGCCTTTCCATTCAACCCCCGCAGTTCCAACCTCGTAACTAACCCTCGGCAAAGTCTCGGCTAATGCAGTATAGATACTTAACTTGAACGTGAATATTTCTTATTTCTTTATTGGGAGAGGGGAGTAAGGGTCGCGTGGACGGGCGGTCGGTTAGAACCGTTAGCGTTTTGAATTTGAATCGTAACGTAGCCTGCAGGGGAGGGGGGGAGGGGGTGATTATACCAACTCCCTTATTTCACTTTTTTCGCCGTGGAAACGATTAGTATTGCCTGACTATCTCGCTCATCGTGCCTCGAGCTGGGGATTCAACTTTCCCTCGACTCTTACTTTTGCCCGGACTTCCGGCGATGCGTAAAAAGGGAAGAGAAAGAGAGAGCGCGAGAGAGAGCAAGAGAGAGAGAGAGAGAGAGAGAGAGAAAGAGAGAGAGAGAGAGAGAGAGAGAGAGAGAGAGAGAGAGAGAGAGAGAGAGAGAGAGAGAGAGAGAGAGAAAGAAAGAGAGAGAGAGAGAGAGAGAGAGAGAGAGAGTGAGAGAGAGGGGGGGAGGAGAGAGTAAGAGAGAGAGAGAGACAGAAGAACGCTTGTCATTTGTTCAGCAAACGATTCTGGTCGCGGTTTTATGTGTGTGGGTGGGCAGGGGTAGGGGGGGTTCTGGCTCGGTTTCCCTTGTCGAGCGAACTGTTATGATACTTAAATAGATTTTGGGGTTGCTGCAGGCTAATGGTGGTCGTTGCAGCTTTAGATTGCATCATACGTGACCAAAGAGCGGGAAGGGTAGGAGTTTATGGGCAGCTGAATAGAGTCCATTGTGACACAAGTAGAAAAGGTAGGAATGATTTCACAATGCGAGACCCACAATTGATGTGTTCTGAATTATATCCTTTGTTTGCATTGTATTTTGAGAGATGTTGCTTCAGATTTGGCAAGCTGTACATGTCAAAGATGAAAAGGATGAGAAATCATAATTTTCATTTTGAAGTTAGTAATGGTGTCTGCTTAGGAGCAATATTTCTTTTTGGCTTTGATTTGAGTTATGAATTTTATGTAATGAGGGATTAAGAAATGCTCTAATTGTTTGAGCTTTTTTTAACACTCCGCAATACCTTCACACGCACACGCCTGAGTACACACGCGCGCGCAAACACACACAAACAAACAAACATAAACATACACACAAACACGCAAACACACACACACAAAAGTAATTAGACATCAGTTAATATAATAGTCAAAAGAGGGATAAGGCAGTTGGGTTTCTCAGGTGCTATTAGGAGAAACTTCGGCATGATTAGGTAATAAGCTCGTTTACATGCACAACCAACCTGTTCCCCGTTTTCTATGAAACCAGTTGTTGACATGCGTGGACGTTTCGGTGTCTAACCGACCGTCTCCGCAGCGGGTGGCGTGTCACGAGAATTAGTGAAGAGAAATTGGATTCTAGAATATTTCCGAGACCTTTTTTTTAAATCTTTCGTTGTTTTGCTGTTGTTACTTTTGTTGTTGTCGTTTTTGTATTATCATCAGCAGTGTTGTTATTGTTATGAATATCATCTTGATTACCAAGATGATTTTTATTATCATTATCATATGCATTATCCTTATTGTGTTTATCATTATGGTAATTATTAGTATGCTTATTATCATAAGTATTGTCAATACTATGAACAATAGTATTGCTCTTACTTTAAGAACATTATCGTTATCACTCTTATCACCTTTATTGTTATACGAATTTTATGATCAATACCATGAATGCCAAAATACCATTGGTATGTCAAATGGGATTCAGGAAAAGCCTTCAAGTAAAACTGATAGAAAAAATAAGAGGGAAAGCGAACATACTAGCATAATGGGTTTATGTTCTAAATTTTAATCCGATTCTGAATAATTATTTCATCAAAAGCTTGACAATTAAATTAATGGAGGTTATGCAATAAAGGTATAAAGAGTTAACTACTGTTTGTCACCAGATATGCTCACACACACACATATATATGTGTGTGTGTGTGTGTGTGTATGTGCTCGTGAATGTATGCTAGTGCTTAAGGCGCATACCCCTACGTATCCATAATAATAATTTCCTTCGAAAGACCCCCAACAAGTGTCCAAATTGCGTACTTCCGACATCGCATTCCCGCAGGCAAAAGGAAGTGCAAGTATTCTCCATGTGAAAAGATAATGAGAGATTAAAAAAAGAAAAAAAATCACGGACGACATACCAACATTGTTGAAACGTAAAATTTTTGTAAACATTATATACACTCCTGTTTCTCAGGCCTGAGGAGGGGGGGGGGAGGGCGAGAGGGGATAGTCGAGGGGAGAGGAAGAAAATAGAAAGAGGCGTACGGAGAAGAGGAGAGAGAGGGAATGGGAAGAAGTGAGGAAGAGGAGGAGGTGAAAAGAAAGAGGAAGAATGCAAAGAGGGAAGAGGAGGAGAAAAAAAAGAAGAAGAACGCAAAGAGGGAAGAGGCGGTGAAAAAAGAAAGAAAGAGGAAGAATGCGAAGAGGGAAGAGAAGCGGAGGGAGAAACGAATAGGAAGAACGCGCAGAGGGGGAGAGAGAAACGGGAAACAAGAAGAGCAGAGCAGAGAGTCGTGTTGCGTAAGGCACCTGTATGCGCGCAACGACTGCCTTAATCACCGGATACGAGCTCCGTAATGCGTAATTGCTGGCTTGCCGACGGCCGTTCCCAGCGAAGGAGGTCAAGGCACGCCTTTTAAACATATTTTCCCTCTTTTTTCAACTTCAGTTACGCCGCAAAAAAAGTGATTTACTGAAAAATGCACTTTACTGGATGGTCTGTAGTTGTATGGGTATGTATAAAGGTGTATAGGTGTGTGTGTGTGTGTGTGTGTGTGTGTGTGTGTGTGTGTGTGTGTGTGTGTGTGTGTGTGTGTGTGTGTGTGTGTGTGTGTGTGTGTGTGTGTGCGTGTGTGTGTGCACGCGCATCTTTCACACACACATATGCACAATGATCATCAACAAGAAATAACCAAAAGCTCGAAGTCCTGGGCGGAGAAAGGGGGCTTCCTAACGCCTGCCTGTTCCTAAGGAGTGGCGGGAGTCCTGGCGCTGGGATAGGATCTTCGCATCTCACATTATACAGTTCACATCCATTACATGCTTAATAGCTTGTACAGAAACGGCGATGGTTATAAGTCTGTCATGTTCGCGCACTTACACAAACACACACAGACACACACATACGTTGGGGTAGATGTGGTAGGCAGTCGAGGGATGGTCTCTGTTTGTTGTTGGTTTTGTTGCTCTGATGCTTCGCCTGCCGTGATCCTCTCATCTTTTGCTCTCTTTCTCTCTCTCTCTCTTTCTTTCTCTCTTTCTCTTTCGCTTTCTCTCTCTCTTGCGCTCTCTCTCTCTCTCTTTCGCTCTCTCTCTCTCTCTCTCTCTCTCTCTCTCTCTCTCTCTCTCTCTCTCTCTCTCTCTCTCTCTCTCTCTCTCTCTCTCCCTCTCCCTCTCTCTCTCTTTCCTTCAAGTCAAATAATTACTCTTATTTTGTTCTATTTTCTACTCACGTACGTCCAATCCATCAGTTCCAGGTTATTCTTACCTAAAAAGAGAGGGGAAAGAACATTAGCAATTGCACTAAAAAATCGCATCAAATCACAGAAGCATTATAACCTTCCACATGTCCATACAAGACAAAAGAAGAAAGAAAACAAAAGCAAATAGACAATAAAGTAAAAAATAGAGTAAAAAAAAAAAAAACTCGCTAAAGAGGAACGTAGCATCTTAGGAAAAGGCAGTCCCGAGCGACTCTCCAATAATATTAATTACCCGGTGCGTGGCCCTCCCTGATAACATCGAATTCAAACACGACTTCATTCGAGTCCCATCGGTCTGCCGGGAAAGGGAATTGAATTATGACTCTGTCCCTCCTGACCCGACCCGTGAACCCGCCGGCTCTGCGTCACGATTCGCATATATTTATCAGGTGTTGTGTGGGGGTGGTGGAAGGGGGGTGGAGGGAGAGGTAAAGGGGGTGGGGTATGAGGGTGGTGGGAGGCGGGTGGGGTAAGGGGGTGGGGTGGAGGGTGGGGGGGGATGCTTGTGGAGGGGGAGGTGGGGGTAAGGGGTAAGGGGGTGTGGAGGGTGGGGTAAGGGGGTTGGAAGGTGGGGTAAGGGGGTGGAGGGTGGGGGGGATGCTTGTGGAGGGGGAGGTGGGGTGGAGGGTGGGGTAAGGGGATGGAGGGAGAGGTAAGGGGGGGTGGGGTAAGGGGGTGTGAAGGGTGGGGTGGAAGGTAAGGGGGTGGAGGGTAGGGTAAGGGGGTGGAGGGTGGAGTAAGGGGGTGGAGGGAGAGGTAAGGGGGGTGGAGGGAGAGGTAAGGGGGTGGAGGGTAGGGTAAGGGGGTGGAGGGTGGAGTAAGGGGGTGGAGGGAGAGGTAAGGGGGGTGGAAGGTGGAGGGAGGAGTAAGGGGGATGCTTGTGGAGGGGGAGGTAGGGTGGTCTGGAGTTTCGAGTTTCTGTCGTGGGGATGTTTCTCTTTTTCGAAGTCGGGGGAGTGAAGTGCACTTCTTTCTTCTTTTTCTTCTTTTTCTTCTTCCGTGTTTAGTGTGTGTTGGTGTTGTCTCTGTGCCTGTATCTTGTCGATATACAAACCCATATATCTGTTACTATCACTATTTTTTAATCATTATTATCATTTTATCACTAACATTATTATCATAATCATTATCATTTTCTTTATCATTATTATTATCATTATTATCGTTATTATTATTATCATTATTATTATTATTATCATTATTATTATAGTATTGTCAATATCATAATCTATTATTACTAGTAGTAGTAGTATCATTATCATCATTACCATTATCATTTTATCTTTGCACTGTATCTTTCATCTTAATCTATTTTGGATAAAATCGACTCGCGTATAATGGTCAGGTGTTGCCTGGGTCTTGTCAGTCTGGGAGTCTCCAGCTTGTGGTGTCTCGCTTTTCTCTTTTTCGAACTCGTTTCAGGGAAATGCTCTTGTTTCTCTTCTTGTGCTTGTTGCTAGTAAGCCAGTCTTTCCATGGTGTGTTTATGTGTGTTTGTTCTTTGTGTGTGTTTCGAACAATACCTTAAAAAAAAATAGCAATGAACACGGTTGTTGATTAATTACAGAATCAGATACACCATGTTTCGTTTGTCATAACCGTTCATTCATTTTCATAGTATTTCGCATGTGGCTTTCCGAGTTAACGGACAGCAACAACGATTTTCCTTCTTTTATATCTATAACCTTGGAGTAAACTTTCCTTTTTCCGGTAAACAGCAACGACAATAGACAACATCAACCAACACCACCACAGAAACAACAGCAACCAACAACAGAACCACCCAACCACCACAACCACCATCATCTAAAACAACCAGTGACGCCACCACCAAAGTCAAGACCAACCATAAAAAAACAACCTCAACCAAACCAACAACAAAAGCCACAACCACGAACAACCAACATTAACCAGAAGCCCACCATCACCAACCAACAAAGAAAAAGAAAGAAAGTAAAGAAAAGAAAAGAAAAAAAGACACGAAAAGACACACTTCTATACTTCAGGTGGTTTTCTTCGCGCCTTCCTCCGTAATTGCCTTGGCCAGCGGTCGACGGTTGGGCTTCTAATGCCATCATCTTTTATGGGCGGGCGTCATGCACTCTTGTTTTACGATCTTGTATTGCTCCATTGATAAAATAGAATGTTTACTTGGATCTGTT
>BOPN01001341.1:55000-57500 GCA_017312705.2 Penaeus japonicus
CATTTGCATAAGGAAAAATATTGGCAGTAATGTAGAATGATTATACTGCAGCATGAATATATTTCTGTCATCTTTACTTTCCTCCTTGCCTTGTACATGTTCTCTCTCTCTCTCTCTCTCTCTCTCTCTCTCTCTCTCTCTCTCTCTCTCTCTCTCTCTCTCACTCACACTCTCTTTCTCTCTATCTGTGAAAAAAATAGGGAAGAAGAAAAAGTGAAAAAAGGAAAAGACGATGAATATGAATAAGAACAAGAAGAAAGAAAACACTAATTCATTGTCACCGACATGTTTTGTTTTTTTCTGCTTCTTTTTTTTATGTCTCTCCACGTACAAATGTCTGTTTGTGTGTGTTGAAAAGTCAACAGAGAATGACTTACCAACGGCCACTTAAGGTGACTCCGATTTTATGATTATTGCATTCGAATAAACTCACTTTCTCTGAACTCCCGACGCGCTTGTCAATTTCCCTCCTGCGTGATCGAGATTTTTGAAACTTTCGAAATGAAATGAAAGTCTGGTGAGGGGGCGGGGGGGAGTGGGGGGAGGGGGCTAAGGAAGGAGAGGGGAGGGAGCTAAGGAAGGAGAGGGGAGGGGGCTGAGGAAGGAGAGGGGAGGGAGCTAAGGAGGGAGTGGGGATGGGGGCTAAGGAGGGAGTAGGAGGGGGCTAAGGAAGGAGGGGGGAGGGGGCTGAGGAAGGAGAGGGGAGGGAGCTAAGGAGGGAGGGGGGAGCAAAGGAGGGAAGGGGGATTTCGGAAGTGTGGTAATGATGAGGGTGGGGCGGGAGTATGGGGTGGGTCGGGGGTCAGTAATGTAAGATGGGGGGAGGGGGCAGGAGGAGGAAGGGGGGGGGGGTAGAAATAAGGGATTTTAAGGTTGCTGTAATCTGTGTTTTTTTTATTATTATTATTTTATTTTTTTCTTTCTTTTTCGTACTTTTTCTCTTTTTCTCATATACATTCTTTGTGTGTAACTGTATATTGTTTTAGCTCATTTTGAGAGATATGTTAAAGTCTCTCTCTCAAAACGTGTGGTGTACATGTGTATGTATTCAGCATGTATGTATATGTGTATGTATATAACACATATAGCAACATGTATATATGTATATGTGTATATATATGTATGTATATGTATATATACATACATGTATATATATACATACATATATATATATGTATATATATATAAATGTATATGTATATATGTATGTATGTATGTATGTATACACACACACACACACACATATATAGATAGATAGATAGATAGATCGAGAGAGAGAGAGAGAGAGAGAGAGAGAGAGAGAGAGAGATCCGAGGATAGAATTCAACATTCCTTCATCCAACTCAACCCTTTGAAGTCCTATCTCTCCCCCGTGTTTCTATGGACCACAACACCAACGGCCATCTCCGCTGTCGAGGCCGTCCTCCTCCCGACTCGAGGCACCTAGTGACCAATCGACCGACCTGCTCTGGTTGACCACTTTTTCTGATCCTCATCCTCCTCCTCATCCTCTTCTTCGTTCTCCTCCCTCCCCCTCTTCCTTCTCTTCCCTCCCCCTCTTCCTTCTCCTTCTCCAGCTCCTCCTTCTCCGTCTCATCCTTCGTCTTCTTTTTTTACTTCATTTTTTTTAATTCTTATCTTCTCTTCTTTGTTTTTGTTTTTTTATCATTTGACTTCTTCTTCTGGAGGACTTTATACTGTATCTGTATACGTGTATGTATGTGTATGTATATATACCCTCCTCCTTTTCCTCCTCCACCTTCTTCTCCTCCTTCACCACTTCATTCTCCTCATCTTCCACTTCCTCCGCCTCCTCCTCCTCCTCCTCCTCCTCCTCCTCCCCCTCTTCCTCCACCACTTTTTTCTCCTCCTCCTCCTCCTCCTCCCCCTCTTCCTCCACCACTTCTTTCTCCTCCTCCTTCTCCTCCTTCTCTTACTCCTCCTCCTCTTCCTCCACCATCCCTTCCTACTCTTCTTCCTCCTCCTCCTTCTCTTACTCCTCCTCCTCCTCCTCTTCCTTCTTCTTCTTCTTCTTCATATTTAATCTCGCTCCTGAACTACCTCTTCTCCTGCTGCAGGAAGCCGCACCCAAGGACACCTTAACAAGGATCCACGCAACGGCTCCTAAATTTGCATTACATAAGGACACAAGTCTCGCCGGTGGCCCTCGTCACCTCTTTTTTTTTTTTTTTTTTTTTTTTTTTTCTATTTTGTTTGTGCATTCTTGGGTTTTAGAGAGAGAGAGAGAGAGAGAGAGAGAATAAATTTCATATCTTCATGTGAATATATCGTTACTTTTCGTTCTTCAGAGAGAAAGAGAGAGAGAGAGAGAGAGAGAGAGAGAGAGAGAGAGAGAGAGAGAGAGAGAGAGAGAGAGAGAGAGAGAGAAAGAGAAAGAGATGATCTAGAGAAGAACACCAGATGCCTTTAGATTAATGAATTAGCACTGTTTTCTTCTCCCCTTCCATTAAAACAAAAATCCATTGTTTCTCTTCCGAAA
>BOPN01001341.1:65000-77500 GCA_017312705.2 Penaeus japonicus
GAAGGATACAGTATTGGTGTGTTCGTATATGTAAATTTGTGTGTGTGCGTGTGTGTGAGTGTGTGTGTGTGTATGTGTGTGTGTGCGAGGGTGTGTCTGTCTGTGTGTGTATCCAAGCGTGATATTAATATATGATGCAACGTCAATAAACATATATTCCGAGATAAACAAATCTGGCAGAAACATTTACATCACATCACATCAGTAACACAGTGTCATCATAGGCAAGTCTATCATGACGGTGAATGAGGCAAGGAGAGAAAGAGAGAGAGAGAGAGAGAGAGAGAGAGAGAGAGAGAGAGAGAGAGAGAGAGAGAGAGAGAGAGAGAGAGAGAGAGAGAGAGAGAGAGAGAGAGAGAGAGAGAGAGAGAGAGAGAGAGAGAGAGAGAGAGAGAGAGAGAGAGAGAGAGAGAGAGAGAGAGAGAGAGAGAGAGAGAGAGAGAGAGAGAGAGAGAGAGAGAGAGAGAGAGAGAGAAAGGGAGAGAGGCAGATAGACAGTCAGACGGACAGAAAGACAAACAAACAGAGAAAAAGAAAAAGAAAAAGAACAACAACCATACCTCAACCAAGAAAAGAGAGAGAAAAAAAACAAAAAAATATACTCCACATTATAATGAGAGAGAGAAAGAAAAAAAAGTAAACAAACCCCCCACCCTCTCCAGAGTCCTTATGAGGGAGGGAGGGTCGACCAGAAGGAGGAGGATGCCACTCCTTAATTCAGAAGGACATCACGCCCCAAAGAAAGAGAGAGCACCTTAGCCTTTCTAAGGACAGGACACCACACCTTGGAGTTCCTGAAGGACAACACCACACAACCCAATAAGGAAGGAGAGCAGGACAGAATCCTGCTTTTTTCGATCATTTAAACTCGATCTTGTTCTGGCCGGCATGACAGGATTCTTGTGCCTAAGGAGATGAGGATAATCATTGAGCAATAGGAGATAAAATGGACGCTGACAAAGAAGAAGAGAAGATGGGAAAAAAGAGTTATATGGAGCTAAAGAAGTTATTTGGAGCTAAAGAAGTTTTTTTTTTTTTTGAGCTAAAGAAGTTATATGGAGCTAAAGAAGTTATATGGAGCTATGGAAGTTATATGGAGCTAAGGAAGTTAAATGGAGCTAAGGAAGTTATATGGAGCTAAGGAAGTTAAATGGAGCTAAGGAAGTTAAATGGAACTAAGGAAGTTAAATGGAGCTAAGGAAGTTAGGGTTTCAGAGTACACGCCGAAGACAGTTCATCACGTTCGAACTTCTTCTACCGATAGGAAATAAGATAATGACACCGACAAGAAAGCTTTATATATGCCATTTGGTTCTGGTCACGATGTAGATCACTTCAATTGCCCCGTTGTCCTTCAGGTAGAGCGGTATCGGTTGGGCGGAGGATCAACGCTTCTCTCTCTCTCTCTCTCTCTCTCTCTCTCTCTCTCTCTCTCTCTCTCTCTCTCTCTCTCTCTCTCTCTCTCTCTCTCTCTCTCTCTCTCTCTCTAATTCGCGTCTTATCTTTCTTTCTCTCTCTCTCTCTCTTTCGCGTCTTATCTTTCTCTCTCTCTCTCTCTCTCTCTCTCTCTCTCTCTCTATCTATCTATCTATCTATCTATCTATCTATCTATCTCTCTCTCTCTAATTCGCGTCTTATCTTTCTCTCTCTCTCTCTCTTTCTCTCTTTCGCGTCTTCTCTCTCTCTCTTTCGCGTCTTATCTTTCTCTCTCTCTCTCTCTTTCTGTCTCTCTCGCTGTCTCTCTCTCTCTCTCTCTCTCTCTCTCTCTCTCTCTCTCTCTCTCTCTCTCTCTCTCTCTCTCTCTCTCTCTCTCTCTCTCTCTCTCTCTCTCCCTCTCTCTCTCACTCTCTCTCTCTCTCCCTCTGTCTATCTATCTACCTATCTTTCTGCCTGTCTGACCGTCTGGCTGATAAAGACAAAGAAACAAATAAAGAGAGAAAGAGCGAGAGATAGGGAAAAAAATGAGAACAGAGAGAGAAGACAAAAAGCGAAAGACCGAGAGATATAAACACAGACGTAATGAGAGTGGACCTCATTAAAAGAGGCCTTTCAACAGCCTGGGTAATCCTTGAGCCCGCGCCTCCACAACACTTGGTCAAGCTCCAGTTACTCCTTTCTCGGAGGTTTCATTTTGTGTGTGTGCACGAGAGAGAAAAAGGGCGGAGGGGGGATGGGAGAGAGAGAGGGAGAGAGAAAGAGAGGAGAAATTGAAGGGAGGGAGGGAGGGAAAGGAGTAGGGGGTGGGGGTTAGGAGACAAACAACAACTGAAAGATAGTTAGCCTTCATTATCATTATTGTTGTTGCTATCGTTATTATCAACATAGTTATTATCATAAGTTTCATTATCTTTATTTAAATCATCCTTACTGTTATCATCATCATCAATATCATTATAACCGTCACTGTCATTGTTATTTTCACTGGTATCATCATCATCATTAGGATCATAATAAATATTTCTATCATCATTTACATATTTATCCTTATCATCATCATCGTCATCAATATCAATGTAGTAACCGTCATCATCATCATCATCATCATTATTTGTATCATTATTTCTAACAGTATTCATAATACACTATAATTATCATCATCATAGTTTTTATCCTCATCATCCTCATTATCGCTATATTATTATTATTTTTTCTTCTCTATTCCTATTATCTTCACCATCATCATTGTAATTAAAACTACCAGTCGCTTTGGCTAATGTCTTTCGATAAATTACAAAGTATCAGCCGAGTCTGTGACTTCGGTTAATTCATTTTTCATATTTTAGAGTTGTCATTATCTCTATCATCATCATTCTATCTTTCTACGTAATATCATCATGTCTCTAAACGTGACACCTGGTCTGAACATTTAAGACATTTGAGACATTTAGATTTAAGACATTTAAATATAAGACATTTAAGATATTTAAGACATTTAGGACATTTAAATATAAGACATTTAAGACATTTAAATTTAAGACATTTAAGACATTTAAGATATTTGAATATAAGACATTTAAGACATTTAGATATAAGACATTTAAATTGAAGACATTTAAGACATTTAAGACTTTGGTTTGTTAGTGAGACAACTTTTCTCAGAATTTTTACTGTAAATGTTGGATGAAGTTCTTTTTTATATATCCTTTTTTCATATAAGGAACCGAGTAAGTTTAGATTTTTTTTTTTTTTTTTAAGAAGTTTGGATATTTCAATAGTTATAATTGTTTGGGGAATTGGGGTGCGATTAAAGGAAGAATAATTACAAAAAAGAAGGAGAAAGGAAGAAAAGGGAAAAAGAAGAACGAGAAAGGAATAAAGAAGGAAAATAATAAAAGAAGAATAACAGCAAGAAGAAAATGAAGAAGTTGAAGAAGAAGAAAGCAAAGAAGTTAATGAGGTAAAAAAAAAGATAGATGTAGAAGAAACCGAATGATAAAACAAAGAAAAAGGAGATGAAAAATAAGAAAAAGAGAAATAAGCAACGGTATTCGAGAAGAGAAAAAGAAATATGAAGAGAAACAGCATATACATCGTGTTCCTCAATTACTGAAATGTATTTTCTTTTTTTCTTTTCTTTTTCCTTTTCTAACGCTTTGAATGTTAATCCTGTACATACAGTATATATTCATTTTCAGCATACATATACACACGTGTGTGTGTATGTGTGCGTGTGTGTGTGTGTGTGTAAGTGCGTATGTGTGTGTGTGAGTGTGTGTGTGTGTGCGTGTGCGTGTGTGTGTGTATGTGTGCGTGTGTGTGTGTGTGTGTATTCTTATACAAAACCCCACACCAACACAAATTCCGAAGCAAAATCTTCGAGCTGGAGACCGCCCACTCAACACCCCCGCCCGAGCGAGCCACTTCCGGCGCCCAACAGAGGAGAGCCCTCAGGCGCCTCGGGAAAACTAGGTGAGCAAGGGAGCGAAGGAAAGGTCAGCTTGACACGGGAATTATGCAGGCGATGCAGGTGCCACTCACCTTGCAATCCTGCCTCCCCCCCCTCCTACCCTCTTCTCCCCCCGTGCCCCCTGTCCCCTTGCCCCCTCCTGTCTTTCCAACTCTCTGTTCTTCGTCGTGGCCTTGTCTCTGTCCTTCTCCCTCTGTGCGTCCTTTGCCTTCCTCCTGTTTATCTCTCTCTCTCTCTCTCTCTCTTCCTTTTCTTTTTTTTTTCCTCTTTTCTTCTTTCTTATCTTGTCTCTCTTCTCTCCTTCGTTCTTCCCTTTCTTCTGTCTTTCTCTTGTCGTCTCGTTCTCACTTCGTCGTTCTCCACTCTCCACTGTCTCTCCTTCTTTCCCTTTCCTCTCCATTCTCTCTCCTCTCTTCCGTTTTTTTCTGTGTTCTCTTTGCCTCTCTCCCATTTCCTTTATTCTCCCTTCTCTCTCTTTCCTTCTCTTTCCCTTCTCTCACTCCTCACTTATCCCTTCCCTTTCCTTCTCTCCTCTCCTCGCTTTCCCAATTCTCCTTCACTCCTTCTCTCTCCCATTCCTCTTCTTTCCTTCCTTCTCTTTCTCGTTTCTCCTTCCCTCCTGCTCTCTCCCCCTCTCCTTCTTTCTAACTCCTGTTTCTCCTTCCCTTCTTCTCATCTCTCCTTTCCCCCCTTCCCGTTTCTCCTTCCCTCTCTCCCCCCTCCTCCTCTCTCCTTTCTCTTTCCATTCTTTCTTCTCCTCCATGTCTCTCCCCGCCTCCTCCTTTCTCCTTCCCTCTCTTCATTAAAACCCAGCCTTCCCTCCCTGCTTCCTTTCTTCCTTCTTTCCTTCCTTCCTCTCGTTTATTCACTTTCTCTATCTTCCCATTTCGTGTGTCCCTCTGCCATCAGTGCTCGCCCTTTGTTCCCGCTTTCCTTTGCTGGTTCGTTTAATTAGCGTTACTTACTTACACCGTTCCTTTTCAAATGCTGCCACTCCCTCTTTCCTTTCCTCTTTAAGAACCGCATAAACGAAAGAGAGAGAGAAAAAAAGTGGAGCGAAAAGAAGAGAGAAAAAAAAAAAACTAACAAAGAGGGAAAAAAGAACAGGCTGGAAAAATATAACACTCAAAGACGTGTCTCTCATTTTTTTACATGTCTATTTCGCAAGACACTGAAGCCAGAATAAAGACCAAACCATCATCCTTTCTACCTTTATTTCTATAATAAAGCCTTTGTTGGCGGATTAAAGACAAAGATAAAGACAAAACCACTATACACAGTTCCGTTCCACACAGATACGCTATTACTAAAACGAACTAAACACAATCGCATTTCATATAGACACACTGTACGCAAATCCACTCGACACAAAAACAACATTTTTTCGACCATTTTATCAACACGGTACAGTATTTTCCCGAGTGCCTTGTTCTTCCAATAGTCAGTAATTGCTTCGTCCTTCTACCACACAGAAATCGACGTGGAATTCAGTTTTTTCTTCCATGATATTTAACTTATATCTCTTCTTGATGACAAGTAGAATTTTCCTTTTATTTTAGAAATTATGAATGTTTATAGATATATCATGTTTGTAATAGTTACCAATGCTGATCCGAAGGTTACTAACTTTCGAGGTTTCGAGGTTTTGAGTTAGCTTCAAAACAATAGATTCTACAAATACGTTGATATGAAGAAAATAAAGATAAAAAGTCAATGTCTTTTGGCAAATTATTATTAATCCCCACACACACAAGAATCATTTCCATACACAAATACTTACACGCTTTTACATTTTTTCCCTCGATTTAACCATCTAATTCTTAAACCCATTCCCCTTCTCAATAAGACCTTTGATATCAATTCAATATCCTATCTTTTCATATCTTGTTTTAAGGCCACGATTTAGCCAGGTTACTATCACATACTTAATTCACACTACAGGTCTGAACTTAATTCCTGACATGTTGATTTATATTTTCTGTTGTATTGCATTTTTTTTTTTTTTTTTTTTTTTTTTAACCATCTCTTCTGCTGTTGAATAGATAACATTGCTGTACAGTGAAAAAAAATGTGTGAGTGTTAACTGAGTGAATGAAAGTTTATTTTGAATTCGAAACGAACTAAAGAACAAAGGATAGGAAAACAAAACATAGCCAATGGTGTTGTTGAAGAAGGAAGTAGAAAGGCTTGATGAAGAGGAGGAAGGAAGACAGAAGGTGAGAAAAGAAGGATGAGGAAAGGGTTGAAAAAAAAGGTGAAAAGGAAGAAGAGGAAGATGAAAAAAATAGGATGAAGAAGAAAGGCTTCAAAAGAAGAAGTAGAAGAAGAAGAAAAATGCTTGAAAGAAAAAGACGAAAGAATGAAAGAAAGAAAGAAAAGGAAGAAGAGGAGGAGTAGAAGCAAGAAGAAGAAGAAAACAAACAAGAAAGGAAAGAAAATAAGAAGAAAAGAAGGAAGAAAAGAAAAATAGGAAGAAGATGAACCGCCAAAAGAAAAGAATAAGATGATGAAATAAAAGAAAAGAAGTAGAAGAAGAAGAAAAAGAAGAAGGAAACGCCTAATAGAAGAAGAAGAAGAAGAAGAAAAGCAGAGTGGGCGTGTCCCTTCCCCATCCTTGGCGACTTGTGTTCGTGTCACGTGTTCAGCCGAAAGTTTGTTCATGTTCTGTTGTGAAGAAGAGTTGTTCTTTTTGTTATTGTTTTATTTGCTTTTCATTTTGGTTCAGTTGTTGGTAATTTTTGGTAATGATACGATTATCATCATTATCATTGATGATTTTGGTATTTTGAGTTTTTAATGTTTACGTTTTGGCTTGATTGTTAAATTTATCAAATTAATATATACATATGTAAGGCAAACATATTTAAAAATGTAAGTCCTGCAATACTGAAATCTCGCAATAATTGCAATTTTTGCGATTCTGTTATTCTAATTTGCATGAAATTAAACGTTTTTTTTTTATTATTATTATTCTGTTTCTTTCTTCTTTTCCTCCTCCTCCTCTTCCTATTCATCTTCCTCTTCCTCTTTCGTCTCCTCCTCCTACTCCTCCCTCCTAGTTCCTCCTCTTCCTCCTCCTCCTCCTCCTCCCTCCTATTTCCACCTCTTCCTCCTCCTCCTCCTCCTCCACCACCACCTCCTCCTCCTCTTTCATCACCACCTCCTCCTCCTCTTCTATTTTTCCCCCAAGCATTACCCTCCTACATTTCCTTCCGCACTGAAAATTGTGCCTTCCCAGGTCTTCAGTTAATTATATTGCAACATTTTCATTTGAAATTGCTTGCTTAATTACTCAGCCTTGAGATACCCCTGTCATCACGACCTCATCAAAGCGTGCATATATAGCATTGCAAGCTATGACATGACATTACATTTTGCAATTGAATGCGGACGTATTTTCATTTTCTGTGCAGCTAACAAGGTACCGGATGATCTGTGGAGGTATGTAGATATCAACATATAATTTTTTATCATTATCATTATCGTTAGTGTTGTTATCATCATTATCTTCATAATCATTATCATAATTATTATTGTGATTATCATTATTACTTTTGTTATTATCATTATCATTATCGTGATTGCTGTTATCATTGTTAATATCTTTATCATTGTTATTGTTATCATTAATGTCATTATTGTTATTATTATTATGATTATTATTATCATCATTGTTCTTATCCTCATCATTGTTATAATCATAATCATCATTATCACTATCATTATTGTTATCTTTATTATGTTGTTATCAGTATTATTAATTTCATCATCATTATTATTACTAACATCATTATTATCATCATTAACATTAGCATCATTATCATTATTATTATCATCATCATCATTATTATTATTATTATTATTGTTATCATTATATTTTTTCATCATTATGATTATCATTATCATCATGAACATCATTATCATTATTTCATCATTATCATCATTATTATCATTACCGCCATCCCTACCATTGTCATGATAATCATCATTATCACCATTATTATCCTTGTCATTATTTATAATAATATCACCATTATCCTTATCATCATCATTATTATCATTACCGTTATTAATTTATCATTTTTTTAATATGTATGTTTTTCGCCTCTCTTCCAACCCTCCTTTCGCCACCTTCCTCTTCCTATTTCCCTTCCTCTTCCTTTTTCCCTTCCTCCCCTTCCTCCTCCTATTTCCCTTCCTCCTCCCACTCCGTCTTCGTTTACGTATGTTTCCTTTTTTCCCTTTTTTCCTTTACATCTCTTATACGACAAGCTTTTTTTTTCCTTAATGAAAGCGTTTATCTTTTTAATTGTCAATTCGTTTATAAGAAATCATTATCAGTGTATATTTTTTTCCTGAATATCAAACTTACAAAATGCCATTATAAGCTCGAAAATAAAAATGCTTTAATATTGCATTTCATCGCAGGTTGTTGATTATGCAACAAAATTTAATCTAACTTACAAATGACCTTTATAAGCTACAGAATGAAACCTGCCCGTTATACCATTCAATTATGTAAAGTTATTGCATAAGAGACATTAATCAATTCAACTTGATTACTTCTAGCTGAAGAAAGACTTTTATGGATTAGGAAACGAAAATTGGTCCGTATAGTATTTAATTATCTTACTCATTGTGAAAGAGGCGTATCTTTAATTCATTCAAGCTAATGAATTCTACCTTAGCAAAGACTGCTCGCCGTTAACTTGCGTTGCGTTGCTCTACGCGTTCTCATAACCTTTCTCCTTCATATTTCAACCTTTACTTCGCTGTCTTAATTTATTCTCTTTGTCCTCAACGCGCAAAGGGACTTGACCTGTATGCTTTTTTCTCAATTGAATTTTGTTTCAATTTGCTTTTTTTTTCTTTCTTTCTTTTTTTTGAGTTTTTTTTTCACCCTCTTTTTCTTTTTTTTTTTCTTTGAGTATTTTTTTTTTCTATTGTTTTTTATTTTTTATTTATTTTTCTCTCTGTGCCACTCCCTCGTCACTCGTTAAGCCACACACGCTTGATCCAGCTAGGCTTAGGAAGAGGGGGGGGGTAGGGGGAAGGGGAGGAGGAGGGGGGAAGGGGGAAGTTGTGGAAGTAGGAGGAGAGGTGCGGTAGGGGAAGGGAGGAGGAGGAGGGGAGGTAAGGAAGGTAGAGTAAGGAAAGTGAAGGAAGGGGGAAGGGGGAGGGAAGGGAGGGGGGGAGAGGGGGAAAGGAAGCTGGAAAAAAAAAACAAAAAAACATGTGGATACATTGGGTAAACTGGGGAAGGGGGAAGAGGATGCAGAGGAAAGAGGGTAGAGAGGAGGAGAGGAGAAGGAACAGGTAAGAGAGCAGGGGAGGGGGGGAGGGGGGGAGGAGTTAACGAAAAAACGGGGGAATGTCCCTTTGCAGTCCTGGTATTCCACCCCCCACCCCCCCCCTACCCCATCCCTCCCTAACCAGTACCCCCCCCCCCCTCCTGCTCCCCCGCCTGCTTTTCCGTTCCGTTATCCTTCGCGAGGAAGTCCTTGAACTTTTCACGCCCTACTGAACTAGATCCTGCAGGAGGGCGCGGGGCGAGAGCGGCCTCAGGCTATCTGGCCCTCCTCCCTACCCCCCACGTCGCCCTCCCACCTGTCGCGTCCCCCCTTCTTCGTTCTCCTCCTCTTCTCCCTCCTCTTCGCTATGCTCTCTCTCTCCTTTCCTCTTTAACGTTCTCCTCCCTTCCAACCCTCCCTTCCTCGTCCCTTCCCTCTCTTTATTCTCCTTCCTCTTCCTTTCTTTCGTCCCCTCCCTTCTCCTACTTTCCTTTCTCCTCCCTCCTCTCACTCCCCCCCTTCTCTCCCTCCCTCTACCTCGTTCCCCTCCTCCTCCTTCAACCTCTCCCCTCCCATCCCCCCTCCCCTCCCCTCCCCTCCCTTCCCCTCCCCTCCCCTCCCCTCCCCTCCCCCCCGTCCCCTCCATTCCCCTCCCACTGTGGTCATTATTACCATGTGGGAAGACCCCAACATCCCGTTCTTGTTTTATTACGGGGTTTAAGAAGAATGGCTTCTGGTGCCGGTTGCGTGCTTGAGGTATTTTGGCTCAAGTATGAGGGTGATATTTCTCTCTCTCTCTCTCTCTCTCTCTCTCTCTCTCTCTCTCTCTCTCTCTCTCTCTCTCTCTCTCTATATATATATATATATATATATATATATATATATATATATATATATGTATATATATATATATATATATATATGTATATATATATATATATATACATATATATATATATATATATATATATATACATATATATATATATATATATATATATATATATATATATATATATATATATATATTTATATATATATATATATATATATATATATATATATATATATATATATATATATATATATATATATATATATATATATATAATATATATACATATATATATATATATATATATATATATATATATATATATATATATATATATATATATATATATATATTTATATATACATACCCCTCTCAATCTCTCTCTCTCTCGCTCTCTTTCTCTCTCTCTCTCTCTCTCTCTCTCTCTCTCTCTCTCTCTCTCTCTCTATATATATATATATATATATATATATTATATATTTATATATACATACCCTCTCAATCTCTCTCTCTCTCGCTCTCTCTCTCTCTCTCTCTCGCTCTCTTTCTCTCTCTCTCTCTCTCTCCTTTCTCTTTCTCAGGATCAATGAATTTCTCTTACTCACGTTTACCGAAATGTCCCTCTGTCTCGAGTTGTTCTAACGCTTACCTGAAAAAAGGGAAATTTGTATTTTAAAAAAATATATAACTTTAGGAGATTCATAATTTATGATGATGATGATAATGATGATAGTTAGGATAAAAATAATTGTAATGATAATGGTAGTGACGATGATAATAATGACAAGAATAATGATAATGATAGTATTGAGGATTATAACGATAATAGCAATAATGATGATGATGATGATGATGATAATAATAATGATGATAAGAGTGATAATGATAATCATATAAATAATAATCATAATAACGGCAATAATAACAATAATAAAGATGATAACAAACAGTAATAACAACAGCAATATGAATAATAACTCAAAAGAGCAAGAGAAGTGTAATAAAGAGAGTGATTTGTATCAGTTGTTGTCACTAATAGTTGAAATTCAGACTTTAATGAGCTTCCACGGAGGCAATACACGTGGAAGTATCCAGTCCACAAAACTAAATCCTTAAAAAAGAGAGAAAATTATCATTTTTCCCCTTTCTTCTTTTTCTTTTTCTTTTTCCTAAGTCTTCTTTTATTTTTTCTTATTGATTTTCTTTCTTTGTTTTCTCCTTCCTTGTAAATCTTTTTAGTCTTCTTTTTCTTTTCTTTTATTCATTTTCTTTCTTGTTTTCGCCTTCCTTGTAAATCAACTTAGTCTTCTTTCCTCTTCCTTATTTTGTGTCTTCTTCCTTTTCGCCTTTTTCTTCTTCTTCTTCGTCTTCGCTCCTTGTTCTGATGGAAGCCATTGAATTACAAAATGCAATTCATTCCCTGAAATCGACCGAAGAAGACCTTTCACATCGAGAAATAAATTCAAGTAACATCTTTCCGTCTTTGTACATAATCAAAATAAAGTCATTTCAGTGTCTCGAGGATCAAAAAGAGGAAACTTTCCAAAAAGAATCACATTTTCCTCTTTTTCCCCCCAACGTTCGTGGATCTAAACGTAATTTTTCCCTTCTCTCCCTTTAAGTCTTTCTCCATAAAATTACCCTTTCTATTCTCTCTCTCTCTCTCTCTCTCTCTCTCTAAAACAGAAAAGAAAAAAAAATGTGGATTGAAAGTATGAAACGCATTCACAAAGGATTGACTTCCAACAACTAGTTATTTTTATTGGCAAGTCCTGCAATAGTTTTGACATTTTCTCTTGCTTTGTTGACGACCCATTTTTATTTCCCAAGAGTTCCTCTGCGACACGATTCTCTAATAATACACAATTGTTATTATTTGCGTCACTTTTCTGTCTTTGTGTTTCTCTCTCTCTCTCTCTCTCTCTCTCTCTCTCTCTCTCTCTCTCTCTCTCTCTCTCTCTCGCTCTCGCTCGTTCTCTCTGCCCCCCTCTTTCTTTCTTGAATTTTCTGACTCGCTCCTTCAGTAAAATGTGTGCAAAGTCTCTCCTCTCTCTTTCCTTACTTCTGCTTTTCCCTGCGCTCTTCAGGGTATTCGTATGTTGCATGTTGCAGCGCCCCCTCTGTCGTGCTCCTCATAAGTCGTGTTGCACATGAATCGTGCTGACCTTATGGAGTGCTGCTTGCACGTTGTTTTACTTGCATTTTCTTTGTAGTGACATCGTGCATGCTGTTTTGTCTCTGCTTGTGGGGATGCAATGGTTGCTGTACTGCATCGACCTGTGTTGCTAAGTCTGGGTGATCGGGAGAGTGACTGAGTGTGAATAGTACACGCGTTCTCGATTCCTTCTATTTATTTATTTATTTTCTTCTTCTTCTTCTTTTTCTTCTTCTTCATCCACTTCTCCGTCCTCATTAGTTCCTTGCCCCTTCTCCTCCATCCCAGTTTCCTCTTCTTGCTCCTCCTCCG
>BOPN01001341.1:99218-106718 GCA_017312705.2 Penaeus japonicus
ACATATATATATAAAAGAGAGAGAGGGGGGGGGGGTGAGAGAGAGACGCACATTCAGTCTTTATACAAATCACATCCACCCTTGAAGAAGAAGACACAATATCAAACCTTAAGCTTTGGGTAAAAATTTCATTTCCTTGATTGATTCTATTGTTGCTTTGGTTTTCTCTTTGTCTTTTTTTCTTTTTTTTTTGTTCGTTTTGTTATTGTTATATCGACTTGATTATGCTTCGCTAAGTTGTTATTGATTTCCTGTCTTTATTACCATTGTAATTACTATTATTATCAAGAGTAGTATTTTTGTCATTATCATAATTAATAACGCTGTTCTTACTGTCACCATCATTGCAATCATTTAATTATCATCATTAGTATAAACATGATCATAAATAGTATGATTTTCATTATCAGTGTCCCTGTGTTATTATCCTTGTTATCGTAGCTGTTGTTATGAGTATCACTGTTATCACGGCTTATCTGTGTTAACAAACTCATTCCCATAACGAAAAGGATCAGTTATTACCGTTAAAACATCCTTATAGAATTTTTATTTAGATATGTATACATTTATTATTATCCATTACATCAAGGGAAGAAAAGTAATGAAATTAGGTTTTAGTTTAATTCACGTTTAGGTTAGTTATCCCTCCAGGTAACTGAAGAGACGTGGATATGCTTTAATATATTTGATATGTGTCTCTAATTGATGATCTTGTCACATTTTTAATTAGCATACAACTAAGTTATGTATACTAGTATGTCAGATGAGATCAAATTATGACATGTCTCTATAGAGATTGTTCATTTATTTCCTGTTTATCTATTCATTTAGTCATTTATCTAACTCCCTCGCCAAGACATAGTCGAACTTTGATAGACATTGAATAATCTAAGATCGTGTGAAATACGGCGATGTTTTCCCGTAGACTTCCCACCCTTGTCCCGGGTCGTGACGTGGGGGTTCACTCTGTCGTCACCCTTCAGGCCCCTCCTCCAGCCCCGCCTCCTCCTCCTCCTCCTCCTCCTTCGCCTCCTCCTTCTCTTGCTCTTCTTCTTCTTCTTCTCCTTCTTCTCCTTCCGTTTTTTTTCTCCTTTCTGTTTTTGATTATTCGTGTGCAATTTTCTTTGTTCTGTTTTGTTTCTTCGTTTTGTATTTTCTTGTCTTGTTTTTTCTTCTTTTCTTTTCTTTTCCTCTGTCTTTCTGTTGTTTTCTTTTCAGTTGTCCTTTTTTGTTGTTTTGATCTTATTTACGGTAACACTTGTTTTCTCTCTCTCGCTCTCCCTTTCTTTATCTCATCTCTCTCTCTCTCTCTCTCTCTCTCTCTCTCTCTCTCTCTCTCTCTCTCTCTCTCTCTCTCTCTCTCTCTCTCTCTCTCTCTCTCTCTCTCTCTCTCTCTCTCTCTCTCTCTCTCTCTTCCCATTACCTACGTTTTTATGTCGTCGCTCTCCCTCTTTCTCTCTCTCTCTCTCTCTCATTTGCTCCGCCTCCAAGTTTTCATTAATATTCCTTCTTCTCCTCCTCCTCTGTTTACCAATCGTTTCCCTCTCTTATTCATCAGAGTTTCTGGAATATTCACATTCATTTGTATGTAAATGGTTATTCATTTCTTGCACGAAAATACAATTAGAATAGAGAGAGTTAAGGCTATGCGTCATATTCCTCCTTGATCAATAGATGTGCTTTTGTTTTACTTGTTAGGGCATATTTCACACACACACACACGCGTACACAAATACACATGCAGACGTAAAGTAGACATAAACATACACGTCGATACATATTTGCATATGCACAAACACATACGCAGATAAACACACGCAGACGTCGATACAAACACGCATGTAGAAGATACAAACACACAGGGATATATAACAAAAACATAAACGCAGATGCATGAACACTCAGGCAAGCACATACTGTACACACACAAAAAAAAAAAAAATCTTACAGGTACAAACAAATATTCGCGCAAACACTTACGAAAACGCTTACACAAACACACAGAGGTACAAAACATACGTAAACATACACTCACATAAACACTTACGAGAACCTCCCCCCCCTCCCCACACACCCACATAAACACCTACGAGAACCTCCCCCCCCACACACACACATAAACACACACATTCATAAACACCCGACACACACATACATAAACACACACACACATGCACAAACACACTCACACGAGTCTGTGTTCACAGTGTTCATAGAGACAATGCAATTCATTATATTGAACATCTCAAGCTTTTGTTATCAAAGTCTTGGCCGCTCGAAGGTTTCCCTAACGTGTTTGATCAGTCGCTTCAATCTCTCTCTCTCTCTCTCTCTCCCTCTCTCTCTCTCCCTCTCTTTCTTTTTTCTCCCCCCCCCCCCTCAACATAATCTTATTCTTTTTTTTCCCTTCGGCCTCGATAATTACTTTAAGATTACCATGCTTGCTCATGATTGGCCGACGCCCGTGCCACACGAGGGAGCGGCAGCCAATCAGCGCGCGGGACCGGGTCAGACTTTGTTTACATACCTACACGTCACACGTCATTGTCCCGACTTCGTTTTGTGTCTTATATTGCCAATATTTAATATCGAAATCCGATGATTCTGTGGGCGAAGGAAGGATGGGAAGAAATGAGAAAGGAGATAAAAGAGAATGGATGAAGATCTGTGGCTGGAGAGAGAGAGAAGAAGAAGAAAATATGGATTTATTTTCTCTGGAGGTTTGCTGAGACGGGAGGGAATTCTGTTCCATACTGAAATAAGAATTAAAATTATATTAATTTGGGAAATATGTCATCTTATTTATTATTATCATTATCTGCACATTTACTGAAACTTCAACTGTTACCGCGATTGTTTACGTTGACAAATACGGCGGCAGGGAAGTTAATTATATTGTTATTATTTTATCATTATCATTATTCTCATTATTGTTGTGATTGTTATCATTGTTCTTATTATTATCATCATTGTTATTATTATTATTATTATTATTATCATATCATCATCATCATTACTACTACTATTATTATTATTATTATTATTATTATTATTATTATTATTATTACCATTATTATTATCATCATCATCATCAGCAGCAGCATTATTATTACTATCATTATCATCATCATCATTATCATTATTGTTATCATTATCATAGTTATCATTTTTTATTGTTATTATTATTATAATAATGATAATCATAATGATAGTAATAATGATGATAGCAATGATAATAATAATAATGATAATGATAGCAATAATGATAATGATTATGATAATAATTATGGCAATAGTAATCATAGTAATGGCAATGACAATAATGATGAAGATAATTAATAATGATGATAGTATCAGTCACTATCATTATTGGTGTCGGTATTGTCATCATCTTTATCATTGTTTTTGGTTGCCGTCATTGTTATCATTATCATCATCATAATCATCATTCACATTATTTTCATTATTATCATCATCTTTATCGGTATTACTGTCATTATCAGAGTTTTCATTTTTGTCATAATTATCATTACCATTATAGATATTGTTATCAATATTATTATCATTATTGTTATCATTATCATAATTATTATTGCTGTTATTATTATCATATCATATCATAATTACTATCATTATTATCAAAATTACTATCATTATTATATTATCATTATTATAATTATTGGTATTATTATTATTATTATCACTCACTTTTCTTACTGACTTTATTATCAACGTCACCATAATCACCACTGTATAGTTATTGTGATCATAACTAATTGGGTTATCATAATTTTATGGTTATGTAATTGGGTTATTTAGATGACAATATTTGTGTCGTTGATATCAACAATATTGATAATGATGATAATCCTGATCATATTTATAGTAATGATGATGATGCTAATTACATCACTGATATGGTAATGATAATGATGATGATAAAGATGATAATAACGATAATTTATGAAGTGATTATTTTCATAAACACTGCAATGATTAATTTATGAAGTGATTATTTTCATTTATTTTATTTGATCATTGCAATGATCATTATATCATGAAAAGTATCATTATCAATATCTTAATCACGATAATGATAATGCTCATAATAATTGTAATAGCAATGATTATACTTATGATAACAGTTATCATCATTGCTAAAAAGGTTATGAAAAGATTAGCATTACAATTTCTTACACTTATGCTAAATATGATAATGATAATTATTGTCATATCAAAAATGGAATAATCATAATTATCAGACTTATAATAATAATAAAAATCACATTGTTGATAGGTCCGATGGTATGTGTAGCAATGATAATATTATATCTGCAATGATAATCAGAATGATAAAAGTTATATTAATGATTTTGATGTTGATGTCTATTGATGTTAATAATTTTATGTAATCTTGATGATAATAATTATAATGATAATAACGGTAACAATAATGATAATGATAATAACAATGATAATAATGGTAACAATAATGATGATGCTAACAATAGTAATTGCGCTGGTGATGATAATAATAATGATAATGATTATAATGATAAGATGGTTTTGTTATGACAAAAATAATGATGATATAAATGGTGATGATAATGTTAATGATGACAATAACTATACCGATAATGATAATGACAATAATAATGGTGATGATAATGATGACAATGATAACAGTAATGATGATGATGATGATTAAGATAATTATAATGATTATAAGAAATGATAATGATAATAATGTCAATAATTGTAATGATGATAATGATAATTATAACATAATCATAATTGCTACAACAACAACAACTACTACTGGTGATGATAATAATAGTAATAGCAACAATAATGGCAATAATATTGACAATGATAATTATAACCACTATGATAAAGATGATGATAATGATAGTAATAGAAATTATACTAATACTAATGCTGATAATAATAATACCAATCATAATAATGATGACAAAAATGACAACAATAACAGTGATGATGATTATAATGATAATGATGGTAATTATCCAGATGACTTTCATGATAATTATTTTGACAATGATAATTATGATGATAATAATGATAGTAATAGTAATGATGATAATTATAAGTATAATAGCGTAAAAGGATTTTGATAAAAGTAACAATAATGATGATGATAATATGATAACAATGAAAATAAAAATAGAAACGACGATAATTATGATCATGATGATAGTAATAATAATAAGGATAATAACAATAGTGATAATAATAATGATAATGATGATAATAATGATAGTAATGATAATAATGATAATAATAGTAGTAGTAATAATAACTATGATAATGATAATAACAACAACAACAATGAAATGATGATAGAGTAATAGTAATAATAATAATGATAGTGAGACAATAATGATAATAATGAGAACGATAGTCATGATAATGATAACAGCAAAATAGCAATAAAATAATAACGATAATAACAGTAATAACAAAGATAATTAAAAAACCGAATTGCCATCATGAAACCATAATGATGATGATTGCATAAGTATTGCTAAAATTGCAATATGTCGTCAAGATAACAAATTTTCTAGTTGTTGTTTTTTTTTCATTGTTTTATGAACATTTTTGCCATTGGTATCAGAGACAAGCACTCCATAATTGGCATTTGTTTTGTTTTTTCTCTTTTTGTCTTTTATCTTATTTTCTTCATTTTTGTCCTCCTTTTCTTCTTTTTTCTTTGTCTTCATTTTCTTCTTCCTGTTCTAGTTTTTGTTTTTATCTTTTTTTTTCTTCGTTTCTTCTTTATTCCATATCTTTGTTTCTTCTTTTCCTCTTTCTTCCTCCTCTCCCTCCTCAACAGCTTCTTCTCCTTCTCCTTATTCTTCTCCTTTTTATTTTGTTCTTCTAAGTGTTTATTTTTCTTCTTTTCTTATCATAATTATCATCAATATTCTCCATTTTCTTCATTTTCTTCTTCTCCATTTTCTTTTTATTATTATTATTATCATTAATATTCTCCGTTTTACTTCATCTTCGTCTCCTTCTTCTTCTTCTTTTTCTCTTTTTTCTTGTTCCTCTTCCTCCCCCGCGTCGCCATTGTCATGTTCGGAATTTATTTTTTTGTCTTCTTCCTCCTCCTCTTTTTCTTATTCTGAAATTGAACCCCAAGTTTGGAATTCACTTTTTGTTGTTGTTATTCTTCGTCAGCTTTCTCTTCTTCTTCTTCTTCTCCTTCTTCTATTCTTCATTTTTTCTTCATTCTCTTGGACTTTTCCTTCCTCTTCTGTTCCTTCTCCTTCCTCTTCATCCTCTTCTTCTCCTTCTTCTGTTCTTTTTCCTCTTCATCCTCTTCTTTTTTCCTTTTTCTTCCTCTTATTCTTCTTCATCTTCTACATCCTGTTCTTCATATTCCTCCTCATCTTCCATTTCCTTCTCCTCCTCCTCCTTCTTCTTCTTCTTCTGCTTCTCCTCCTCCTTCTTCGTCTTCTCCTCCTCCTGCTCCTCCTTCTTCATCTTCTTCTCCTCCTCCCCATCCTCTTTCTTCGTCTTCTTCTTCTTCTCCTCCTCCTGCTCCTCCTTCTTCATCTTCTTCTCCTCCTCCTTCTTCGTCTTTTCCTCCTCCTGCTCCTCCTTCTTCGTCTTCTTCTCCTCCTCCCCCTCCTCCTTCTTCGTCTCCTCCTCCTCCTCCTTCTCCTCCGCCTTCACCTCTTTCCCAGTCGCTTTGCTACACCCACGACTACATATTGCTACAGCCAAGTGGCGGGCGAGCGCGCTGGTAGCGGTGGGCGTGGCGGTAGCAGAGGGCGTGCGGCTCATGGGCGGGAGTTTCTGTGACCCGCGTTGACCTCGGGAGGAACGGTGGGGAGGGAGGGGAGGGAGGGGGGGGGAGTATCGGGGCGGGAGAATGGCGAGAGGTGAGGGAGGGAGGGAGGGAGGGAGGAGGGGCCGGGGAGGGGGAGGAGAGGAAGGGTATTGCACGTGCTGAAGGACGTGCACGGGGGAGGAGGAGGAGGAGGAGAGGGGAGGGCGAGGGGGCGGCGCGGGCGTGCACGTGGTAGCGGCGAGGGTGGCGGGGAGGGCGGGAGGGGCGGGGGGCGGGGGTGCGCGCGGGCGATGCGCGGGGGGCACTGGCAACCCCGACGGGCGGGCGGGCGGGCGGGCGGGCGGGCGGGTCTCGGGGGCGCGGCTCGACTCCGCTTCACACGGCCGCGAGCCGCCGTCTGCCCAGCACCCGTGTGAGCCGCCGTCCCGCGCTCCCTTCCCGCTCACCCGCTCGCTCGCTCGCTCGCTCCTCGCTGCTCTCCACGCGGCGAACCCCTGCGTCTCCGCTCCACCGCGGCGCCGTTCCGCATCGCCTTCGTCGGCCCGCAGGTGCGCCTCCCGAGCAGCGGCGGCCCGGCCCTCGCGCGACACAGTGTCCTTATACCAGAGTGCCTCTTCCGCTGTCGCCGCCGCCGTCGTCAGCGCCGGCGGCACGTCTCCATCGTCGTCGTGCAGCGCCGTGCA
>BOPN01001341.1:119218-121718 GCA_017312705.2 Penaeus japonicus
TCCTTATTAAGATTGTCAGCATTATCATTATAGAAGACATTATTATCATCAACATCATTATTAAGCGGATATTGGTGTTTAATAAATATCCATGGCGGGGCGCGCGCTCTCTTTTCTCTCTCTTTCTCTCTCTATCGCTCTTTCTCTCTTTCTCTCTCTCTCTTTCTCTCTCTTACTCTCTCTATCGCTCTTTCTCTCTCTCTCTCTCTTTCTCTCTCTTACTCTCTCTATCGCTCTTTCTCTCTCTCTCTCTCTTTCTCTTTCTCTCTCTATCGCTCTCTCTCTCTCTTACTCTCTCTATCGCTCTTTCTCTCTCTTTCTCACTCTCTTTTTCTCTTTCTCTCTTACTCTCTCTCTCACTCTTCCCCTCTCTTCCTCTCTCTCTCTCTCTCTCTCTCTCTCTTACTCTCTCTCTCTCTTCCCCTCTCTTCCTCTCAATTTTTCTCTCTTACTCTCTCTTTCATTCTGTGTCACTGTGTTCTCTCTCTCTATTTTCTGATGTTGTTATTATCCTCATCATTATAGTTATTGCTATAGTCGGCGCCGTTACGATCTCTATCATAACACCTTTTGTCATCATCATCATCATCGTCATCACTTGCAACGAGCCTAATGTCGATGTTAAAGTTATCATCATCATATTCATCGCCGTTATCTTAGTCCTCTTGATTATCATATCTTCACCATCAGCATCAAGATTATCTTATTACAATAATTATCTTTGGGTATAACCTGCATCATATATAATTTTTTTTTCTCTCTCTCTATTTTTTTTTTTCTTTCTCTTTTTTTTCTCTCTTTTATTTATTTTTTTTTTCTCTCTCTTTCCATCTCTTTTTTTTCTCTCTCTCTCTTCTCTCTTGATCCGTCTTGTCAGCGTGAACACGAAGGGGGGATCACGTGTTCATGTTGTTCAGATGAGGTCCGGTGTTGCCACTACCCTTCCCCCCCCCCTTCTCCCCCTCCTCTTCCCTCCTCCTCTCCTCTCCTCCCCTCCCCCCTTCTCCTACTCCTTCCCCTCTCCCATCCTCTTCTCCTCTCCCCCCCTTCTCCTACTCGTTCACCCTCCTCTCCTCCTCCCCTCCTCTCCCCACTTTATTCCCTCCCGCCCTTCTCCTCCTCTCCCCCCCTTCCTCTTCCCCAAATACCTCCCTCTCTCGTTCTTGTGTTATGTAACCCTCTTGAAACCTGAGGTAAAGGGGGATTAATTGAGATTATTTTTTGCGAGTTTTTTTTTTTCTCTCTCTCCATCTTTACTATTTTTGGGATTATATGGTTATCTTTCTCTGCCTGTTTCCTCTTTTCTCTTATTCGCTTTCTCGCTCTTTCTTCTCTTATCGTCTCTCTCTCTCTCTCTCTCTCTCTCTCTCTCTCTCTCTCTCTCTCTCTCTCTCTCTCTCTCTCTCTCTCTCTCTCTCTCTCTCTCTCTCTCTCGGGATCGGGAGGAGGGATAAGGGATAGGGGAGAGATGTATAAGTCTCGCGGAATCTCGCGGAATCTCGTCGAGCAAGTGAACGGACGGACGGACGCCCGCTCGCTCGCTCCCCGTTCGAGTGGCGAGTCGCTACTGAAGTCCGCTTTAAGTGGCTGCTTCCTCTGTTACCTGTTTTACGCAAAGTGAGCGTGAGCGGCTGTGAGAGAGAGAGAGAGAGAGAGAGAGAGAGAGAGAGAGAGAGAGAGAGAGAGAGAGAGAGAGAAAGAGAGAGGTGTGTGTGGGAGGGGGGGGAAGGGAGGGGGGAGGGGGGAAGGGGGGTCGTCGTAGCGTCGTAGCGTACCGAATCGCCACAGCCGATGTGTCGACGGCGCGTTCGTTTAGCGGGCGGATCGGGGGGCGGCGGTAGCGGTCGGCGGTAGCGGTCGGCGGTATTGAAGTCTGTTTAGCGGATGGAGACGTTTAGCGGATGCTGGTGGGTGTGTTTAGGGGTGGATGCGGTGTGCTTAGCGGACGTCCCTATCGAGCGGATATTAGTCTTTAATAGATATCCATGTTGGGTCTTTGAATTCGGGCTAGAATGGGACTTAGCGGATATTTCCTCTCTTTTTTTTTTTTTTTTTTTTTTGGGGGGGGGGGTGGAGGTAGTGTGGGTTGCTGTCTTTCTCTCTCTCTATCTATCTATCTCTTTCTCTCTCTCTTTCTCTATCTCTTTCTCTCTCTCTTCCTCTTTCTCTTTCTCTCTCTCTCTTTCTCTCTCTTTCTCTCTCTCTCTCTCTCTCTCTCTCTCTCTCTCTCTCCGTCTTTCTCTATTCCTACTGTAATCAGCATGTTTATTCGATCTTCTGGTTAACAACTTAATTTACTCCAATAGCGGCCCGTTTCTCGCAAGCGACGTTTTATTAAGCAAAAGTTTTATTCGTCTGATAGCATTTTCTGTCCTGTTATCGCTTCCTACGTATTATCAGCCCTTATTGGTTAACACTTTCGCTCTCAATAAGACGTTTTATATATATAACGATTTTTTTTTCTTCTGTTCTGTTCTCTAATCATTGTTATTACTTCTGA
>BOPN01001341.1:126718-129218 GCA_017312705.2 Penaeus japonicus
ACAACCCACACAACCTCACAACCCCACAACTCCACCACCTCACAACCCCACAACCCACACCACCTCATAACCCCACAACCCACATCACCTCATAACCCCACAACCCCACAATCCACATCCCACACCACCTCACAACCCCCACAACCCCACAACCCACACAACCCCACAACCCACACAACCCACACCACCCACACAACCCACACACCCACACAACCCCACAACCCACACAACCCACAGCTCCACCACCTCACAACCCACACAACCCATACAACCCCCACAACCCCACAACCCACAGCTCCACAACCCCACAACCTCTCTCGCTGACCTGCGTCGTGTTGTCGTCGGAGTCCGAGTGAGGGCCGAGCGGGCGAGCGGAGTCCAGTCCAGGCGGACGCAGGAGCACCAGTCTTTTGTTTGGGAGAGCAATAATATGGACTTCCTCCTCCTGACCCGCACTCGCTCTTCCTCTCGCTCGCTCACTTACTCTCGCTCTCTCGCTTACTCTCGCTCAATCTGGTTTGTTGTTGTTGTTGTTGTCTTTGCTTTTTGTTTGGATGTTTTTTGTTTTTGCTTTCTTTGTCGATCTCTGTGACTTGTTGTATTCTGGTTCTCTTTCATTCGCTCTTCCTCTCTCTCTCTCTCTTTCTCTCTTTCTCTCTTTCTCTCTTTCTCTCTCTCTCTATCTATCTATCTATCTATCTATCTATCTATCTATCTATCTCTCTATGTATTAATTTATACATCTCTCTCTTATTCTCTCTCTCTCTCTCTCTCTCTCTCTCTCTCTCTCTCTCTCTCTCTCTCTCTCTCTCTCTCTCTCTCTCTCTCTCTCTCTCTCTCTCTCTCTCTCTCTCTCTCTCTCTCTCTCTCTCTCTCTCTCTCTCTCTCTCTCTCTCTCTCTCTCTCTCTCTCTCTCTCTCTTTCTCTCTCTGTCTCTCTCTCCCTCTCTCTCCTTCTCCCTCTCCGCCTTTCTCTTTCTCTCCCCCTCTCCCTTCCCACCCTCCTTTCTCCTCATGGTCTGCACAACCGGATTTCAATGCCACTTGTCTACCTTGTCCTCCTCCCCCCCCCCCCACACACACCTCTTCCCCTTCCCTCCCCTCCCCCCTCCCCCGGTCCTCTCCAGGTAACCTCATAGACTTCATTAATCTACGTAAGTTCCGAGACCTTTTCTTTCTTTTTTCTTTCTTTGTGTTTGTTTGTGGTTTGTGGGGGGGAGGGGGAGGGGAGGAGGGGTCGTGGGAAGTGTTTCTTGTTTGTGTCATTTGCTGGAGTATTTCTCTTTCTTCTTCGCTTTTTTATATATATATTTTTCTTGTTGAAAAGGACTGGAATTCGTTTTGTTTCCTTCTTTTGTGTTTTGTATATACACACACACCTTTCCTTCCCCTCCCCCTCCCCCTCCCTCTCCCCTCACCTCCTCCTACCCTTCCTCTCCCCTACCTTCTTTCTTCCCCCTCTCCTATCTCCTCCCCCCTCCCCTTATCCCTCCCTCTATACCCACCCAACTCCCTCCTTCCCCTCCTTTTTTAATGATGTTACACTTGTGGTTTTCCTATTTTTTCTTGTGGTTGACCGATGTGATGTCACTTTCCCCTTTATCTCGGTCCCTTTCCCCTCATCTATTTCGACTTTCTTCTCCTTCTGTTGATGTCAAAAATCGCGTTCTTTTAGACTTTGGAAGAGGAAGGGAGAGAAGGGGCGAAGTGAGAGAGAGAGAGAGAGAGAGAGAGAGAGAGAGAGAGAGAGAGAGAGAGAGAGAGAGAGAGAGAGAGAGAGAGAGAGAGAGAGAGAGAGAGAGAGAGAGAGAGAGAGAGAGAGAGGGAGAGGGGCAGAGACAGACAGAAAGATAGATAGATAGATAGATAGAGAGAGAGAGAGAGAGAGAGAGAAAGGCAGAGACAGTCAGAAAAATAGATAGATAGATAAAGAGAGAGACAAAGAGAACCAGACTAACAAGACAAACAAACAGACAGACAGACAGATAAATAGATAGATATATGCATTTGATTGTCTCCTTTTCATAATGCGAATGTCACCAGTGTATTTTGACTAATTTTTTGATTGATATTTTGACTAATGGCGAAGTTTCAGCGCTGTTTTGGGTTTCCAAGATTTGATAAGAATTGAATCAAATTAGATGACTTTCGAATCGAGTTAAAAAAAAAAAAAAAAAAAAAAAAAAAAGATGGAGTCAGTATCTGCGTGGATTTATAATATCTTGCATTTTATTGCATTTGGTATTGAAGGGGTTGTATGTTTTTGTTTTTTTTCTCTCTGATTATTGTTTATATATCTTTGTTTATGTTTATTGTTAGATGTAAAAGTATATGTGTGTATGTGTAGTTTTTTATCTATTGTTTATTTTACTTTTGATCGATATTTCTCTCAATATTTTTCTTTTTTTCTGTTTTTACGTCATAGCGAAAATATACGAAGGATATGTCTGAATATAAAGAATAGAAAATATATATTTTGTTACGAAAGAAACGAAAAAATA
>BOPN01001341.1:134218-151718 GCA_017312705.2 Penaeus japonicus
GGGAAAGGAGGGAAAGAAGGGGAGGAAGATAGGGGGAACTGGGAAAGAGGGAAAGGAGGAAGGAAGGGAGGGATGGAGGGACAGGGAGGGAAAGGAGGGAAGAGTGGGAGGAAGGGGGGGAGGGAAGGGAAGGGAGGGGAGGAAGGAAGGAAGGAAGGAAAGAAGGAAGGAAGGAAGGAAGAATGAAAGGAAGGGGAAGAGGAAGGAAGGAAGGAAGCGTAAGAGGAAAAGAAAGAAGAAAGAAGTGAATAAATGAATGAATAAAGGAAAATGTCCCACAAACACATATACACACACAGAAACAAACAAACACACGCGTCCAAACACACACAACAAACACACACACACGCGTCCAAACACACACAACAAACACACACACACACGCGTCCACACACACACAACAAACACACACACACACGCGTCCACACACACACAACAAACACACACACACACGCGTCCACACACACACAACAAACTCACACACACACGCGTCCAAACACACACAACAAACACACACACACACGCGTCCAAACACACACAACAAACACACACACACACGCGTCCACACACATTCTCCATCTTAACAATTATCAGACTGTTGAGACTTCCTGACTGCTTGAAACATTTCCTCAGGCCGTAAATTCATGACGCTAACATATCCGTGGTCCAATTTTCAAATCCTTTTTAGCAAATTGGAAGCAAGGTGATGTGTGTGTGTGTGTATATATATATATATCTTGTTTTTCTTTTGGACATTTTAATTGTAACGAATTTAGTTAATTTCCATTGTTTATTTCATTGGTATTGTTTGATGTCTATGACTTCTCTTGTCTTTTTTGTTTGTGTGTGTGGGTGTGTGGGTGGGGGTGGGGTGTTTGTGTGTGTGTGTGTGTGTGTGTGTTAGTGTGTGTTTGTTTGTGTGTCTGTGTGTGTGTGGGGGGGGGGGGTTGTGTGTATGTGCCTGTTTGTATGTGTGTGTTTCTGTGTGCCGTGCGTGCATGCGCGCGTGTGTGTCTGTATGTATACGTTCCTCCTTTTTTCCCCATGTTTTTTTTCCTTCCAATTGCCCCCTCCCCCCCCCCTTTTTTTTATATAACTCTTCTCATCTCTTTTGTCTCGTCTTTGGGAACCTCTCGGGCATTAATTCGTTTTCATGACTGCGGGGCATTAGACGGCAGCCGCGTGGCTTCCTTTGCTACAGCATCAATTACAGCTGTTCCCTTTGTAATTAATGAAATAAGTGCAGAAATCCGGACTGGGCGAATGGGAAAAAGAGAGAGAGAGAGAGAAAGAAGAGAAAGAGAGAGAGAGAGTGAGAGAGAAAGAGAGAGAGAGAGAGAGAGAGAGAGAGAGAGAGAGAGAGAGAGAGAGAGAGAGACAAAGGCAGAGATAGAGAAAGAGAGAGAGACAGAGAGAGAGAAAGAAAGAGAGAGAGAGAAAAGAGAAAAAGATAGAGGAAATAATAATCACAATGACAAATATATTTACAAATTAACAGTTACATCCAGCGACAAGTTTGACCAAAGTCGAAAATTTCCACATAGGAGGGGAGGGGAGTGGGAGTAGGAGGTAAGAATAAGGAGTAACTAACTGGGGAGGGGAGAGGGGGGGAGGGGGAAAAGGTAGCCCAATATTTTTACGTATATATATATATATATATATATATATATATATATATATATATATATATATATATATATATATATATATATATATATATATATATATATATATATATATATATATATATATATATATGTATATATATATATATATATATATATATATATATATATATATATATATATATATATATATATATATATATATATATATATATATATGTATACATATATATATATATATATATATATATATATATATATATATATATATATACATATATATATATATATATATATATATATATATATATATATATATATATATATATATATATATATACATCCTCCCCCTCGTTATGACAGGGTATAAGAAACGAGATTAAGGAGAAAGACGTAGATGAAGAAAAAGAAGAAGAAGAAAGAAGAAGAAGAAAAAAAAAAAAAAGACAATAACGATAATAAGGGTAATCCTAAAATCAGTGAGAGAGAGAGAGTGTGGGGGAGGGGTGGGAGGGGGGGGGGGTTGTAAGCAAGGGGATTATGGGATTAAAGCGATTCACGGAAGGTTCTTCTGGTTTTAGGGGGACTCGGATTACCTTGAAGGATTAACTCGAGGAGGTGATGGTGGAGGAGGAGGAGGAGGAGGAAGAGGAGGAGGAGGAGGAAGAGGAAGAGGAGGAGGAAGAGGAGGAGGAGGAGGAGGGAGAGGTGGAGGGGGAGGAGGAAGAGGTGGAGGGAGGGTAGGGGGAAGAGGAGAGGGTGGAAGAGGGGGGTTAGAGGGGAGAGGAGGGAGAGGAAAAGGAGAAGGAGGAGGAAGAGGAGGAAGGGGAGGAGGGAGAGGGGTAAGGGTAGGGGAGGAGAAGGAGGCGGACGAAGAGGAGGAGGAGGAGGAAGAAGAAGAAATAGAAGAAAAAAATAGAAGGGGAAGGAAGAGGGATAAAAAAAAGAAAAAAGAAGGAGAAGGAGAAGAAGAAGAAGAAGTAAAGCGATAAATAAAAAGGGGGAAAAGTTCGCCGCTAAAAGACAAGGTTAAACACAAATCTGGAATACGCCAGAAAGGGTAAAAAGTAATAAAAAAAGATAAAACAAGAGAAGGGGGAAAATAAGCGAGAACAACAGAGAACGACCGACAGAAATGAAAAAAAAAAACGAAAAAAGTAAGAAAAAAAACGAAAAATTACGAAGATAAAAAAAGACGACGATGACAAAGAAAATCAATAATAAAAAAAATCAAACGAAACAGAAAATGCAACAGAAACCACCAGAAATAACAGTCGAATAACGAGAAAATAACAGATAAGTTTTGGCGCGTTATCTGTGACTCCGAAGCCCTTTGTTTCCGAAATGAATTTCGTCACGCGGAAGAGGAGAGAGAGGAGGCCGCCATCTTGGTTTTCGTTCTTCTTCTGTTTGGTCAAGTTGATTTCTTCTCGTTGCCTTCTGGCTTTACGTTTTATGTTCGATTTTCCCTTTTTTTTGCGGTTTCTTTCTCTTGTTTTGCGTTTTTGGGTCGTTTTTCGTTTTTTGTGCGGTTTATTTTCGTTTGTTTTGCTCGCTTTACGTTTTCGGTTCGTTTTTCGTTTTTGAGGGGTTTCTTTTCGTTTATTTTTCTCTCTTTCTATGTTTTCGGTTCGTTTTTCGTTTTAGGGGTTTCTTTCCGTTTTTTTCTCGCTATGCGTTCAAGTTCGTTTTTCGTTTTTTGCGTCTTTTCTCGTTATGTTTACTGTAATTGTTTCGTTTTTTTCGTTTTTTATACGTTTTTCCCTGTCTTTATGTTTTTTTGTGTTTTTTCTTCGATTGTCATTATTGTTATTATCATCCTTATTATTCTCTGTCGTTATTATCATCATTGTTGTTTTTATTATCATTGTTATTGTTATAATTTTTATCATCGTTATTATTATTATCATTATTATTATTATTATTATTATTATTATTATTATTATTATTATTATTATTATCATTATTATTATCGTTATGATTGTAAATATTCCTTTATTATCAATAATTTCATTATTACTATTACCATTATCACTATCGTCATTGTCATTGTCATTGTTATCATTGTTATCATCTTCATAATTTTCGATATCATTTATCATTATCACTCCCATTACTACACCCCCTTTCATTACTACTACTATTATTACCATCATCCTCATTACCCTAATTATCATCATTAGTAGTAGCAGCATTAGTATCAGTATCAATATTACCATTACTCTCACAAATAATTTCCCAGACGATTAACAGCGGCGGCGAAAGCACTTCCAAACTTTCGCTCACTGATGAGAGACAGAGACAGAAAAGGAAACTCAGAGCGGGAAAGGAAGCTGTCGGGAAGGGAAGCTTTTTAATCGCTTAAGCGCTCCGAATTTAGCGGAAATGTTTAGCGATAAGCGGTTAGATGTTTAGCGGTTTGCCGGGGAAATCTCTCTCTTTTTTTTCTCTCTCTCTATCTATCTTTCTGTTTCTTTTTCTTATTTCTTTTTTTTTTTTACTTTTTTGCCTTTTATTTTACCAGCACTTTCCTCTCTCTCTCTCTCTCTCTCGCTCTATCTCTCTCAGTCTCTCTCTCTCTCTCTCTTTTCTTTTTCTTATTTCTTCTTTTTTTTGTACTTTTTTGCCTTTTTGCCTTTTTTATCAGCGCTTCTCTCTCTCTCTCTCTCTCTCTCTTTCTCTCTCTCTCTCTTTCTCTCTCTCTCTCTCTCTTTCTCTCATTCTCTTTCTCTCTCTCTCTTGCACCTCAATCCTTCTTGTCTCTCCCTTCCCTTACTTATGAGCGGAGAATCACCGGGAGAGGATCCTGCAGCGCGGCAGGAAGCGGTTGGCGTTAATGGAGTGGAATATTTTTGTGATGTTGCATGTTGCAGAAACGAGCGTTGCAACAGCAGCGGCAGCGGCATCAACAGCGCCACCAAGAACAGCGCCGCGTCTGCTATAATGTAGCGGAAAGATGGATGAACATGGCGGCGGATCGGATGTTGTGAAGGGAATCTTACGCCAAAAAGAAGGTCATAGTTTGTGTCTTTCATGTAAGAACGAGGGAGGTTTCCCGATCATCTGATATCGAAGTCGTAATCTATAGGGAAAAGATCAGGTGCCGCTAGAATATAGCGCAATTTGTATCCAATTTGATAGCGTTGAGAGTTTGATAGCGGTAAAGACACACATTTCGTATATATAAAACAAAAAATAAGCCAAGCGAATTTCGCAATGTTGCTGAAACGCGTCGAAAAGATCGAGACCAACAATTGCATCCTTGTTTGCAAGATGAAACAGACACGAGCGAAATAACCCATAAAAAAAGAGATAATAATTCCATTTCGCGGTGAAATTAACGCCGTCACGTAGCGCCAACACTACCAATAGCAGCGAACTACCAGCGCGTAATCTAGCGATGACAGTGCATACGGAATATTATAAATCATCTTAAAGGTTCGAAAAGAGAGGAATTCTTGCTCGTCTCTTTGGCAACACCTCGGAGCCAAATTTCTCCAGGTGATTTAGCGGAAATACGGATCATTATTAGCCGAGCGAAGTCCCAAAGAGCGGATATCTATCATGAAACTTAACAGATAGATAGAGGGGGGAAAAAGATATCAAGGAATTTCTATCATAAGACTTACAGATGGATAGGAAAAAAGAAAATAACAACATTATCTCAGTCGTTATGGAATAATGGCGTGTAGCACTTTTTTTTTTTTTTTTTGTAGCGTTTAGCGGTAAGACAAACCAGGTTAGCGGAGGTCGTTATGGCTTTCCCGCCTCGAGGAAAAAAAACACAGCGGGATGTAGCGGAAATGATAGATAGTTTAGCGAAGATCCTTAGCGATTTGGCGCTAGTATGTCGCAATGCTAGCGGGAAACTCGAAAGAAATTATTATATTCAAGCGGGTAATAAAATATATGGGACAAAGAAATAGAAGAAGAAGAAGAAGACGAAGAGAAAGAAGAGGAAGAAGAAGAAGGAGAAAAAGAATCAGAAGAAAATATAAAGCATGAAAATTTCAACAAGGAATAATACGAAGCTAATGATATTAATGGAATCAGAAATAATAGTAATTAAAGAGTAATAGCGCGGAAAACACGAAAGAAATCATGGCATTTAAAGGGAAACTTGATAAAGGGGAAGAATAAGAATATGAAAGGTAAGGAAACGTATTTCATGAAAGAAATATTAGCATATTCTTATTGGAATCGGAAAGGAACATAAATCAGTAATTAATAAAATTATTTATACATACAATTATATATATATATATATATATATATATATATATATATATATATATATATATATATATATATATATACATATATATATGAAGCTACCTCATCATCTTTAGCGCATAATTTCCTCCACAAAGTTACAGATTATAAGTACGAAAAAGATAAATGAATAAAGGATAATAAAAAGATAAAGAAAAGAAGGAAGATAAATCAGAAGAAGAGAAGAAGAAGAAGAAAAAAAAAAAAACGACTCCCATCCGCAGATCCACCAAAACGACTTAAAAAAAAACGACTTAAAAAAAACGATTTAAAAAAACGACTAAAAAAAACGATTTCAAAAAACGACTTAAAAAAAAACGATTTAAAAAAACGACTTAAAAAAAAAAACGATTTCAAAACGCTTCATGTGTCGTTCGCTCCAAGCGGTGTTACTTACGATCCCGAATGTTCCGTGATGCATGGCGTAAAACGATTCTTTTTTTTTCTTTTTTTTCCTCTCTCTCTCCAGCGATAATTTCGGATAATCAGTATTTATTCTTTGTTTTGCGCTTGTTGACTCTTTAACATGGGTTCTGTGTGTGTGAGTCAACATCGTAAAACGCGTGCATATATTAGGGAATGAGGAGGGGGCGGGGAGGATATATATATGTGGGGGGGTAGGGGGTGGGCGTGGGGGGGTATGTGTGTGTGTGTGGGGGGGGGGTTGTTTGTGTGTGTGTGTGGGTGTGTGGGTGTGTGTGTGGGGGGGGGATAGGGGGGTATGTGTGTGTGTGTGGGGGGGGGGTTGTGTGTTTGTGTGTGTGTGAGTGTGTGTGTTTTAATATAAACACAGTTAGATAGAAAGATAGATAAATGAAGGAGTGCGTAAATGTACATTTTTAGAGATAAATACATGCATATATACATATATATACATACACACACACACATACAAACACACACACACACATATATATATATATATATATATATATATATATATATATAACATATTTGCGCAAATCAGCGTATAATTCCCAAAGAGAAGGAGAGAAACATAAAAAACAGAAGACAAGAAGCAAAGTGGTAATAAAACACGCACGCACGCAAGCACACAAACACACACGCGCACGCAACTGCAGTCTCTTGCAAAGAAGCGCGAGAGCAAGCAGAGGTGGGAGGAGGGGGGGGGTGAAGGGGGAGCAAGGGAATGGAGTAGGGGGGCAGGGGGAGGGTGGAGGGGAGGAGAGGTGCGTGTAAACAACCCGATTCTGTTAAACGGCAAAGATAAACGACACAACCTCTTTACCGTTTTATAACTTTTCCCCTTCTCTTTATCTTTTTTTTCTTTTTTTTTTTTTTTTTTTTTTTTTTTTTTTTTTTTTTTTTGTTAACGTTGCTGTTTCTCGCCAGTGGCTTTAATGCTAATAGATACCATAATAGAATCTAGAGTTTTATCTTTTTATCTCTCTTTTTTCTTCTTTTTTCTTTTTCTTTTTTTTGTAAATAATTGATAACATGATACGGGCGAATAAGAACCGCTAATCTCCACCCTCGGCCACGCGAGTCGGCACGTGAGAAACGGCTTCCCGACTCCTTAACTGTGGGAGAATTACTTGCATAAATTACAAGCGAAAACAGGAGGGGCTAATACCGAGCACGCGAGCTTAACCTCCCTGCCGCCCCCTCGCCTCTTCCCTTACTCTCCCTGCCGCCTCCTCCCCTCCTCCCTTACTCTCCCTCCGACCTTCTATTACTCTCCCTCCTTTTCTCTCTTAACTTCCCTCCTTTCCTCTCCTATCCTCCCCGACCCTCCCTCCTTTTCTCTCTTACGCTCCCTCCGATCCTTTCTTACCCTCCCTTCTTCCCTCTCCTATCCTCCTTCCTTCCCTCCCTCTCTCCTCCTCTCCCCTCCCTCCTACCTTTCATCGGCAACGAAAAACTGCCTGCATTGCACCTTGGGGTGGAGAGAGGGAGAGAGAAAGGGGGAGAGAGAGAGAGAGAGGGAAAGGGAAAGGGAACGGTAGGGAGAGAAAAGAAGAGGAGCGCTCTTTCTCTCTCTCTCTCTCTCTCTCTCTCTCTCTCTCTCTCTCTCTCTCTCTCTCTCTCTCCTCCTCCTCTTTTTTTCTCTCTCTTCCTCCTCCCCGCTGTCATATCTCGCAACCACCGGAACGCCACCGTGGACCCTCCATTAGCAGTTTTTCGGGATGCAGCATCTGTAGCAGCTCGTTCTCTCAGAGGGTCTCAATCTCTCTCTCTCTCTTTATCCATCTATGTATATCTTTCTTTCTCTCTCTCTCTTTCTTTCTCTCTCGCTCTCCTTCTCCCTCCGTCCCTATCTCTCTCTCTCTTTCTCCCTCCGTCCCTATCTCTCTCTCTCTTTCTCCATCTCTCTCTCTCTCTCTCTCTCTCTCTCTCTCTCTCTCTCTCTCTCTCTCTCTCTCTCTCTCTCCCTCCGTCTCTCTCTCTCTCTCTCTCCCTCCGTCTCTCTATCTCTCTCTCTCTCCTTCCGTCTCTCTCTATCTCTCTCTTTCTCCCACCCTCTCTCTCTCTCTCTCTCTCTCTCTCTCTCGTCCGGTGTGATGCTGCTGCCAAATCATTATCTCCGCATCCACTACGCCACACCGCAGCCTCCTTCTCGCTCATTCATTCTCTCATCACTGCCTTCGTTCGTTCATTCATACGAGTGGGATTTCATTCATCTGTTCATTCATGTTTCTTTTATTTTCGTTTATTTATCCGTGCGGTTGCTTGGTATCGCTATCACTCTCTCTCTCTTTCTCCCTCCGTCTCTATCTCTCTCTCTCTCTCTGTATTTATCTATCTAGCTCTATCTCTCTATCTATCCTTCTCTCTCTATATATATTTATCTATCTACCTCTATCTCTCTATTTATCCTTCTCTCTCACTCTCTCTATTTATCTATCTATCTCTATCTATCCTTCTCTCTCTCTCTCTCTCTCTCTCTCTCTGTATTTATCTATCTACCTCTATCTCTCTATCTATCCTTCTCTCTCTCTCTATTTATCTATCTACCTCTATCTCTCTATTTATCCTTCTCTCTCACTCTCTCTATTTATCTATCTATCTCTATCTATCTTTCTCTCTCTCTCTCTCTCTCTCGTTCCTTTCCCACCAGCTTCCGTTCCATTTCCCGCTACCTGATTATTAGCTTTTCCGGCAGTTCTCTTCCCCACCCCCTTCCCCCCTTCCCTTCCCTACCCCTCTCCCCCTCCTTCCCGCAACCGGGGAGAGCGGACGCCAGTGGGGAGGGAAGGGGGAAGGGGGGATTGGGGGGGGGGGTTAGTTCCTCGTGTCATTCGTTAATTCTTCTCCCTCCGCTCGCAGCATCCCGGCATCCACATCTCAGGCAACATCCACATCTCGGGTGGGTGGAGGTTGGGTGGGGGGTTGAAGGGTTGGGTGGAGGTTGTGGAGGGGGGTGGGGTGTATATGTTCTGTTTGTGTTTATTTGTTTCTATTTATTTGTATGTCTGTCTACCTTTTTTTTTTAATTTTGCTTTCTTTCGTATTTTGTAAAAGTCGGTCGATTCTATGGGAAGGGGAGGAGAGAAAGAGAGAGAGAGAGAGAGAGAGAGAGAGAGAGAGAGAGAGAGAGAGAGAGAGAGAGAGAGAGAGAGAGAGAGAGAGAGAGAGAGAGAGAGAGAGAGAGAGAGAAGGAGAAAGAGAAAGAGAGAAAGAGAAAGGGAAAGTGAAAGAAAGAGAGTAATACCAATATGTGTTCACCATTTTGTTTTTCTATTTGTTCTTTTCATAGAGAATACTTTCCCTTTCCTTCCACACCCTCATGCATCGTTTTCCTTCCTGTCTATCTTCTCTTTTCCTCTTAATTTCTCTTCTCTCTCTCTCAACTCCCTCGCTCTCCTACCCCCTTCCCCCCTTCCCCTCAAAAAAAAAAAAAAATAATAATAATAATAAAAAAAAAAAAAAAAAATCGCCATGCATCTCCTTGAGTCCGGAGATACGTACGCCCAGGGTCTTCCCGAGGGTGATACGTGTGGAATGGAATCGCGGCAGCCTCATCTCTCATCTCAGGGCATTAGCATCTCGGCCTCCCCGGCATCTCTCGAGGAGAAGAGAGAGTTAAATTTATATTTTCTCTTCTCTAATCGCCGGGTCGGAGCGATGTCTTACGACCGCCGACTGACAGTGTTTCCCTTCAAGATACTTCATCTGTCAATGACCTTCTCATACTCCCCCCCCCTCTCCCCCCCTTTCCCCCTTCTTCACTGAGCCTCCTTTTCTCTCTCTCTCTCTCTCTCTCTCTCTCTCTTGCTTTACGATGGTACACCTATCTCTCTATCTGTCTCACTCTCTCTCTCTCTTTCTCTCTTGCTTTACGATGGTATCTCTCTCTCTCTCTCTCTCTCTCTCTCTCTCTCCATATCCCTCCTCCCCTCCCCCACCTCCCTTTCACCTGCCTGTCACTCACTCGTCCCTCCACCAGCGTCATACTCCTCTCCCTCTTTTCCCCTCGCTGTCACCGCCCGCAGTTCGTGAGTGCGTGGACGAGGGGAGGGGAAGTGGGCGGGGGAGGGGGAGGAGGGGGAGGAGGGGTGTTGACATGTGTTGCTGTTGCTGCTGTCGTTTGCTTGTCAGAGTATGTAGTTTCTCCCCTCTCTCCCCTCTTCTCGCTTCCTCCCCTCCCCTCCCCTTCCCTCTTCTCCGTCCCCTCTCCCCTATCCTAGCTTTCCCTCTCCTCACCCCTCCTCTTTCCACCTCCTCCCCTCTCTTTCCCCCTCCTTTGACCCCTCTATTGTCATGTCTCTGTAGTGTCCCCTCTTTTGGCTCGCCGCTTGTCACTGTTGTAAAATGCTTTCTTCCACCTTACCCTACCTACCCCCCCCCCCACCCCCGCACACACACTTTCGTTCCCCTCATCTCCCCTCATCGTGTTCAAAGTAACCCCTGCTCTTATTCCGGCTGTCTTCTTTCTTGTCTCCCCTTCCCCCCCACGCACTTCCCTTCCCCTCTCCCCCCCCCCTCTTTCTTCGGTAAACACTTTCAACTGTCCCTGTCTCCCCTCTGCCTTCCCTTTCCCCTCCCCTCCCCTCCCCTGCCTCCCTGAGTGGCATTTAAATCTCCCTTCCAGGTGAGACTCTCTCCCCTCCTTCCCTCCGATTCTTTCCCCTCGCACGAATCTATGTGTATAATTACTCCCCCATTAACGGTCGAGGGACATCCCATAGACATCTTTCTCTGAGGGGAAAAGGAGGAGGAGGAGGAGGAGGAACAGGAGGAGAAGAGGAGGAGGAGGAGGAGGAGGAGGAGGAAAAGTAGGAGGTGGTGGAGGAGGACGAGGAGCAGGAGGAGGAAGAAGAGGAGAAAGAGGAATGGAAGGAGAAGGAGGAAGAGGAGGCGGATCAGCAGGTGATAAAACAGGAGAAGGTAGAAGAAGAGAAGGAGGAGGAAGAGGAGGAGATCCGGTGTCACAGTTCTTCTCCCCTTGCCTTTCCTACCCTCCTACCTTCCCCTCGACCTCCTCGTTCAGACGCGTTGACATTTCCCTCGCGTAGAAGGTCACGTGACCCCTGTGACTACCTCTGTCGTGTGAGGGGAGAGAGGGGAAGGTGTGCTTTGTATGGGATGAAAAGACGGGGGGGAGGTGAGGGGAAGGGGGAGGAGGAGGAAGAGGGCGAGGGCGAGAGCGAGGGAGAGGAGGGGCAGGGTGTGGGAAAGGGGGAGGTGGAAGAGGAAGGGAGGGAGAGGGGCAGGGGGTGGGAGAGGAAGGGAGGGAGAGGGGGAGAGGGGAGGTAGAGGTGGAGGTGGAAGGGGAGGGGGAGGGGGGGGGCAGGGGAGGGAGAAGGATGAGGGGAAAGCTATTTTGATATCTCTTTTCCATTTGATTACGTATTATCTCACCTCTTTATCTTTCTTATTCTCTTTCTGTTTTTCCTTTTGTTTTTTATCTTGGTTTGTCTCGTTGAGAGTGTTGCATGGGAGTTGCATATGAGTTGCATTGAGGACTATTATGATATCAATATTATTCACCATACAACTAAATCCAAAAAAACAAAAACAAATATCACATGATCTCTCTACATAGAAACGCGGAATATTTGCATTCCTCGCTAAAAAAAGAAAAGAAAAGAAAAATAAAAAAAGAAAAAAGAAAAAGAAAAGACAAAATACGAAAGAAGAAGCAGATGAAAAAGGAATAAGAAAAACGAAGAAATTTGCTTCGTCACACCTCAGACAAACGACTTTCCAGCAAAAAGGCAGGAATGGGAAGCTGGAGTTAGTCAAGCGAGAAAGGAAATATTACTAAAATATTTATGTGTGTGTGTGTGTTTGTGTGCGTGTTTGTGTGTTTGTGTGTTTGTTTGTGTGTGTGTGTGTGTGTGTGTGTGTGTGTGTGCGTGTGTGCGTGCGTGATGGAAAGTGGTATGTGTGAGAGTTGGTAGATATATATTTTCTGTCACTTTTTTTCTCTCCCTCTCTCTGTCTCTGTATTTCTCTCTGCCTATCTGTCTGTATTTCTCTCTGTCTTTCTCTGTATTCCTCTCTCTCTCTCTCTCATTTGTTATCATAACTAACGATTCTTATATCCCCGCTTTGTATTCTCGGACCCCTACCTTTCTTCACTCTCTTTCTCTCTTTCTTCTCCCATCCCTTCTACCTACCCCTCTATCCACCCTCCTCCTCCCCTCCCTGTTTACCGATAATCCGATAAACCGGACGGACAATAATAAGCCGATAAAAGCCGAGTCTAAGTAACAAGCGATAATAACTCGTTGACACAAAGGAACGAAGACGATGGCAGACCCTCCCCCTACCCCCCTCTCCCCCACTCTACCCCCGTGGTGGCTCCTTTACCACCCTGAATCGGACCCCTAGGACCCCCCCCCCCTTATGACCCTCCACCCCTTGTTACTCCAGAGACCCCATCGTTGATACTCCACCTACCCTTAAACAACCCCCCCCCCCGCTGTGACCCCACCCTCTGGACCCCACATTGAGACCCGACTCCCTGGACCCCACACTCTCTGGATCCGACCCCAAGACCTCTTCTCCCGCGGAACAAAAGCGGAATGAAAACAGAAGGTGACCGGGGGCGTGAAGGGCGCGCCACGGGCCGGGCTCAGGTCAAGGCAGGTCACGGCAGGTCACGGCGGGGCACGTGCCAGGAGGGGGGGGGGAGAAGTCGGGAGGGGATGGGGTGGGGGGTAGGGGAGGGGCTGGATGGATAGGAGGAGGAGCTGGGGGTAGGGGGGGGGGAGGAGTAGGTGGGGATTCTTCAGTTTTAATTTATAGTAGTTTTCTTGATTATATTTTCATTATCATCATTATTATTATTGATATCATTATCATTGTTAGTTTTAGTATTATTGTTATCATCATAATCAATATTGCTATTATCATTATCCTAATTACCACTATCATTACCATTATAATCATTATCACCATCATTATCATTATCAATCATATGGATAATAATGATGACTATTATTTTTATTCTTTCCATTATCATTGTCACCATAAGGTTTACCAACCGTTCCAAAGTTAACATGTTTCAGATGAATGGCACTGTCTAAACGACAAATTCATAAGAGAAACTACAATCATAAGTAGCACTAACAAAAGATAGTACAATTTTGGTATGAATCAGTCGTTGCACTTGTTCCTAGTTAAAGAATTGACAACCATTTCACGAACTCGCCGTCGGTAATTCACTCTACGCTCGATCGAAACAAACGGGATGAGAGGGATCGTGTGTTTATGAATAGATCTTCCTTATTTTTTGTCTCTGTATATACTGTACATATATGCGTATCTTTAATATATCATACATATAGATTTAATGTATACATATTTCATATAATTATATACTTTAACTTTACGTTCCTGACTACTTTTACCATTCATTTAACTTCACTCTCCTTCGAAAAGTCCGCCAAAAGGTAAACAAAATCAAAATCAGCAGATAATCCATGTTTTCCTAAAAGGGTTTGTAATCCAAGTCTAGGACAATGATGCCTAATATATCCAATATAGATATTACTTTCCAAACGTAGTAAGCTCACATAAAGTATCGGTAAGAAAAAGTACAGTAAAAATATTTTTTTTCACCCGTGTAACTATCGTGACAAGCCTACCCCCTTGTCACGGAGTTTCCACGATTGTTCCAATACTTTCCACGACTTTGCCACGCTTTTGACACGAACCCGCGCTTCTAGAATACCAAACGCGGCATGTTCATGTGTGTGTGTGTGTGTGTGTGTGTGTGTGTGTGTGTGTGTGTGTGTGTTTGTGTGTGTGTGTGTGTGTGTGTGTGTGTGTGTGTCTGTGTGTGTGTGTCTGTGTGTGTGTGTATGTGTCTGTGTATACATCTGTGTGTGTGTGTGTATCTGTCTGTGTGTGTGTGTCTGTACGTATACCTGTCTGTGTCTGTGTATATATATACAGTACATATACGTGTGCTAGCGTTATCGACAAATGATTGAAAGTGTGTTTTTCTGCTATCGCACTAACGTGACAGACTATCTCCCTCTTAAACTGCCTTTTGACATTTTTTTTTTTAATCCCCCCCATACAGATGCGCGTGCAAGAGACGATACCGCGGACCCTTGGTGGTACGAGGAGGCGCAGTCGGGCATGGAAAAGGGTCTCACAAAGGGAAACATCCTGAGTTTCAGGTACAATTCTAAGAATATTCTTCTAGGAGATAGGCAGAAAGAGAGGGGAAGGAGAAAGGGAGAGAAAATGAAAAAAAATGGAGGGAGGGAGGGAGGGACGGAGGAAAGGAGGGAGAGAGGGAAGGAGAGAGGGAGAGATAGATAGATACATAGATAGATAGATAAATATAGATAGATAGATAGATAGATATGAGTAGATAGAGAGAGAGAGAAGAGAAGAGAGAGATTTTGTCTGTCTGTCTGTTCGTCTCTTTGTTTGTCTATCTATCTGTCCGTCTGTCTCTTTGTATATTTATATATTTGTCTGTCTGCCTTCTCTCTGTCTGTCTGTCTCTCTGTTTGTTTGTCTTTCTGTGTTACTGTATGTCTGTATGTAGGTTCGTCTGTCTCTCTCTCTCTCTCTCTCTCTCTCTCTCTCTCTCTCTCTCTCTCTCTCTCTCTCTCTCTCTCTCCCCCGCCCCCTCCCCCTCCCTTTCCCCTTTCCCTCCCCTCCCCTCCCCTCCCCTCCCCTCCCCTTCCCCTTCCCCCTCCTCCCGCTCCCCTCCTCATTCTCGGTAAATTTCCTCATGTGTCTCTACCTATTTATTTGTGTTTCATTTTTTTTCATATTCATTTCCGCTCAATTTAGCGCTAATGACATGCAGAGGGTAATTTTCCAGCCTCATGGCGGAGTAATGAGGAATAGAATGTGGGGGAGGGGGAGGGGAGGAGAAGTGGAGAAGGAGAGGGGAAGGAGAGGGAAGAAATGGGGGAGGGAGAAGAGGGGGAGGGGGAAGTGAAGGTGGATGAGGATGATGTAGTGCTGTGGTGATGATGATAATGATGATGATTATAATGATGATTATGATGATAAATGTTAATGATTATGCTAATGAATGTTCTTGTAGGATTATTCAGCATTATAACCATCACCATTATTTTTTTTTTCGTTTTTTTCTTCTTTTTTTCAATTCTTATTCACCATGTGTCTTTAACTCCTCCCATCTTCGTTTTTTTATTTCATGTACAAGGCAATGCAATGAAATATAAGAAAAAAACAAAACAACATAAAAACAAATAAAAACAAATAAACAGACTAACAAACACCGGAAATGATAAAAGACAAAGGATAAAGTAAATTCTTATTAAAGCTGACTTTTCATTTTGGGGATTATGATGACGATGCTTTTAATTGTGATGTTAATAGTGATGATGATGATGATGATCTTCACTATCATTATCATCATCATTTTTACTGTTGTTGGTGATATTATTGCAATGGTCGTTGTTGTTGTTATCAATATTGTGGTTGATATTGTTATTATTTGTATCATTGTTTTCATTATTATTATTATCATCATTGCTGTTGTTGTTATTACTATCATTATTATCATCATTATCATTTTTGTTATTAGTTATCTCATTATCTTCATTATGATAATAACATAAAACTTTTAATCTAATTCCGGTAACATAATAACAATGTTATTAACCATTACAATGATTACCTGAATAATAATTGCAGTGTTGCTTTTTACATAACAATTATTCCAATCCTAATGACATTATTCAAAACGATGCCTCATGATGATAGGAACAACAACAAGAATAACAAATAATTTGGATAATCACGCAAGAAACAGCGATAATGATTAAGGGAAAAATGCGATGCAGTTAATGATGATGATCTTATTCTTCCTCGTGATTGCAAGCACTTTATTTTTGAGTGATTTATAACCATTATATGGGATCCCTCGCTAAAGGCTCCCCATTATGCACGGGTGATTACGAAGGGAAAATTAACATAAATGGGGCAACAGATAAGAGAAGAGGAGAAGAGGGAGAGAAAGAGAGGTGGGGGGGGGGGGGAGGGGAGGAAGGTGTGATAAAGAGGGTAGGGGGGAGGGATGAGAGGGGGAGAGATGAAGGGAGAGGGAGTGATGGAGAGGGAGGGGGAGGGAGAGAGGGAGGGAGAGAGAGAGAGAGAGCGAGAGAGAGAGAGAGAGAGCGAGAGAGCGAGAGATTGGGAGACAGAGAGAGAGAGAGAAATAATAAAATAGATTGTCATATGATAATAGAATCAATATTCTATTTAGTTATCATTACCACTAGTATCATCATTATCATCGGTATTATATTCATTATCATTATCATCATTATTGTTTTCACTCATTTCGCTTCACTTTCCACGATTGTTGTTACATTTATCTTGTCTTGCATTTTTTTTTCGGGTTTATTTCGGAAATTCGTTTAAGAAAAAATAAGAATATCGTTCCTATCATTTTGATAATTACTCATAACGACGCGTGATAGGCCTTTATTGATATCATAATCATTAATGCTATGTTATCAATAATGTTTTTGAAGTTATTTTGTAATGTTATCAATCTTTCTAATGCTATTGTGATATTATTTTTTGGTTATAATTATCATCATTAGTTGTGATAGCAAAATTAAGATAGATGTAAACTATAGTAATATCATGAACTGTAGAAATAAGATAAACAAGAATTTAAAAAGTAAAAAGGAAGAAACAAAAAAAAAGGAAAATAAAGAAGAAACAAAAAGAAAAATATATATACAATAAATACATATATGATAATAACCATAAAAAAATACGATCTAATTTATGTATTTTTTTTTCCTCTATCAGGATGCCATGGAGGTTGTGAGTGTTGCCGCCAGCGTGGGCGAGGTGTTAGGGGGTCCTCAACCACCGCCCACGCCCACATTTTGCCTGCTGGTGGGTAATGTGCGGGTGTTGCTAGTGCGACCACTCTACAGATTGATAACAGCAACAATAAGAATAACAATAACAGAAACAACAACGACAAAATATCATGATTTTTGTTTATTTTGTTATTATCATTTTTGTTGTTTTATTATTATTTTTTTATTGTCCTTATCATTATTGTTATTTTCATTATCACTCTCATTATTATTATTATCATCATTATTATTGTTATTATAACATTTACTATCATTATTATTATCACTGTTATCATCATTAACATTATTATTATCATT
>BOPN01001341.1:161718-171718 GCA_017312705.2 Penaeus japonicus
GAGAGGGGAAAGAGCAGGAGAGAAAGATAAAGAGTTGGTATCACCGTAGATTTAAGCGTATTAGAAACGCGGTATTTATATATATCAAACACTCGACTGGCCTTTATATTTAGAGAAGGAGAGCCAGAAAAAAAAAACTTTACTGTAAGTTTTGAAGCAAAAAAAAAAAAAAAAAAAAAAAAAAAAAAAGAGTCCCAAAGCTAATGAAAAACAAGTGTCACCATCCGAGCCAATGCCAAGATTCCTCGCATTTCATATCTTATGGGTGTCTTACGTCCTCCCCCACCCCCCTCCCCAACCCCCAACCCCTTCCCGCCCCCTTCCCGCCCCATAACCCCACCCACCTCATCCCCCCCTCCCCTCCACCCCCTTCCCACCCCACCCACCCCGACCCACCACACAACCACAGAACCGTCTTAGGTTCGACCTCGTCTTCGCTTCCTCCTTCTTTCCTTCTGGGATGAATTCTTCGTCATATTAAGAGAATCTTTATAGTGGTGTCGCTCCCTGTGTGTGTGCGTGCGTATGTGTGTACGTCTCCCCGCCACGTACATGAAGACGTGTGTGTGTGTGGCGGGGGGGGGGGGGGGGGGGGGATGTGTTTGTGTGTGTATATGTGTGTGTGTGTGTGTGTGTGTGTGTGTGTGTGTGTGTGCAAGCGTGCGTGTGTGCGTGTGTGCAGTTATTAAATCATCTCATATCGCAAGATAACACGCAAAGAAACTAGTTAGTAAAACGCTTAATGGGAGCGACACTTACTCTGGCGCGAAACGGTTCTCGCAGCCACCGGTGTTGCCCTCTTGGTGGTCGGCATATTAATCGGCCCCAACCCCCCCTCCCCTCTCCTCCTTTCATCTCTCACTCTCTCTCTCTCTCTCACTCTCCTCCCTTTTCTTGCTCCTCCTCCTCCTCCTCTTTTTCTTCCTTCCTCCTCTTCCTTCCTCCACTTCTTTCTTCCTCCTCCATCCTCCCCCTCCTCCTCCTCCAACCACTCCTCCCCTCCCTCCTCCTCCTCCTCCTCCTCCACCACCTCCTCCTCCATCCTCCACCTCCTCCACCTCCTCCTGCTGACGCATCCACCCCCCCCGCTCTTCCGAGACAGCACGGCAGATTTCTCCGCCTCGAAGTCCCATTACCCATTAATTCTCTCATGGGGTGTTGCAGTCCTGCCCTTAAGAAACGCCCGCCTCACCTGGACGATATTAAGTGATCGTTCTCCTTGACTCTTGCCTCGATAGCAGCGTTAGAAACTGAGGCAAAAGAAGGAGGAAGAGGAGGAGGAGGAGGAGGAGGAGAAGGAGGAGGGGTGGAGGAGGGGAAGGGGTGATGGAGGGGTGGAGGTGGTGGAGGAAGAGGAGGAAGAGGAGGAGGGGTGGAGGAGGGGGAGGGGTAGGGGTAATGGAAGAGGGGGAGGAGGGAGAAGGCAGAGAAAAAGGAGGAAAGAAAAAAAAAGTTCTCGAGAGGGATTTAATGGGAAAATATAGTACCCACCCAAGAATGAGCGAGCGAGCGAGAGAGAGAGAGAGAGAGAGAGAGAGAGAGAGAGAGAGAGAGAGAGAGAGAGAGAGAGAGAGAGAGAGAGAGAGAGAGAGAAAGAGAGAGAGAGAGAGAGAGAGAGAGAGAGAGAGATAAAGATAGAGATAGAGAATTAAAGAGAGAGGGAGGAAGGAGAGGGATGAAGGGAGAGGTTTAGTCAGGCCAGGAGAGGAGGAAGAGGAGGGAGGGGTAGAGGGGAGGGAGGGAGGGAGGGAGGGAGGGGAGGGCATGAGCTGTCATCTGCCATCCCAAAGAATTATGTTAAACATGTGTGGTGGACCAGCTTTTTGCAGAATTTCTGGTTGTGGCTCCGCTATCATATTTATCATACAGGGACCTGTACCTTAGGGGGCGGGTTTAAGCCTTCTTTGGGGAGGGTTGGGTCGGGGGAGGGGGGGAGGGGGGAAGGGGGCCTGGGAGGGGGGGAAGGGGTTCATACGAGCTTGGGTGGGGTGGGGGAGGGGAGGGTCTGGGAGGAGAGAGAGAGAGAGGAGACGGAAGGGAAGGCGAGGGTTGGTTGATTTGGGCCGGGGAAGAGAGAGAGAGAGAGAGAGGGAGAATGAGACAGAAGAGGTGAGAGAGAGAAAAAGAGGGGGAGAGGAAGTGAGAGAGAGAGAGAGAGAGAGAGAGAGAGAGGAGAGAAGAAAGAACAAGAAAGAGAGACAAAACGGAAAAAAGAAGGAGAGATAACTGACAATAGAATACGGATGCAGAGGAAGAAAATAACATAAATAAATGAGAAAGAAATGGGAATTTGGAGGGAAAGGGGAGGAAAAGGGGAGGGAAGAGGGAAGGGGGAGGGGGAGGGGGAAGGGAGAGGGAAAGGGGAGGGGAGGGAAGAGGGAAAGGGGAGGGGAGGGGGAGGGGGAGGGGAGGGGATGGGAGAGGGAAAGGGGTGGAGGAGGGTGAAGGAAAAGTTTGGGGGAGGGGAGGGGAGGAAGGAGGGGAGGGGAGGAAAGAAAGAGAGAGAGAGAAAAAAAAGAAACAGAAAGAGTATCAGAAAAGAAGAGAAGAGAGACAGAAGAGACGAGCAAAAGAAAAAAAAATCCCCATAAAAAAACAAAAAAACAAACTCAAACCGAAGGAGAGAGAGAGAGAGAGAGAGAGAGAGAGAGAGAGAGAGAGAGAGAGATGGTAACGATACCAAAGGAAGATGCGAGGGAAGATAGAAGCCAATAATGAAAGGAAGAAGGAAAAGATAATGGAGATGACGAGAGGACGCGAGACGAGAGATGCAAAGGAAGAGCCGGAGTGGAATGCTTTCTTTGGCATCTGTTAAGGATTAGATTTGTCATGAAGGGACTTTTTTTTCTTTTCTTTTTCTCTTTTTCTTAAAGAAGACCGGACCTCCGTCTTCAGGTGTTGAGCTCCGGGTTATGTTTGCTTGTTTGTTTGTTTGACTTTGTTTTGTTATGATCCATTAACCATATCGTGTTTTTTTTATTTTATCATTATTATTATCATCTCTGTTTCACGTAACAAACATCATCATCAGAATCAGAATCATAATCTTAATCATAAATATAGACATAAACATATTCATCATCATCATTATCCTCCTCCTTCTATTCCTCCTGTTCCTCCATCTCCTCCTCCTTATCATCACCATCACCATCATCATCATCACCATCATCATTATCTCCCAAATACCCCCTCCCTCCCTCCCTCCTTCCCACCTTAGTCATCACCCCCATTCACCCCAAAATCATGAATATTCATCATCATCATCTTTAATAAACATATAAAGACGAGAGACCAAGAGGCCGGAGGGGTCGAAAGCACGTGGTCTTCCATTCATGAAGATTTCGGGATGTGATTCACATGAGGGGGTGGGGAGGGGAGTGGGGAGGAGGGGAGAGGAGGTGGGGAGGGGGTGAGGGGGAAAGGGGGTGGGGAGAGTGGGATGGGAGAGTGGGGAGAGGGGAGAGGGACGAGGGGAAGAAAGAAGAGGAAGCAGGAGAAAGGGCATTAGAGGAGACGAGATAGAGGGATAGAGAGATAGATAGATAGAGAGAGAGAGAGAGAGAGAGAGAGAGAGAGAGAGAGAGAGAGAGAGAGAGAGAGAGAGAGAGAGAGAGAGAGAGAGAGAGAGAGAGTGAGTGAGTGAGAAAGAGAGGGAGAGACGAAAGTCGGCATTGGATGGAGAAGGAACGAAGAGCGAAAAGTGACGAGAGGTGAGCGAGAGGAAAAGGGGAGAAGGAAGGACGATAAAAATGAGGGAAAAAAAAAGAAAGAATCACAAGAGGAAGAGGGAAAAGAGAAAAGAAAAACAAGTGAATAAACAAGAGAAACAGAAAAGAGGCAGAGAGGATTGTTCTGGAGAGAAGGGAGCGGAGAGACAGAGAGCGAGCGTGTCGCTTTTCATCTTCTTCATCTTCTCCTTTTTCTTCTTCCTCTTCTTCTTTCCCCTTCCTCTTCCTCTTCTTCCCCTTCTTCTTCTTTCCTCTTTCTCTTATTTATCATCTCCTTCTTCTTTACCCTTCTTCATCTTCTTCTTTCCTCTTCCTCTTCTGCAATATTATCTTCTGTCTTCTTCCTCTTCTTCTTCTTCTCTCCTTTCTCCATCCTCCTCTTCTCCATCCTCTTTTCCTTCTTCATCATCACTACCTCCTTCTTCTTCGTCTTCTTCTTCGCCTTCTTCTTGCCGAACGCCGCGTCATGGGTGAGTCAGAGGCTGCGAGTGCCAAGAGATAAGGTCAGTCCGGGGAATCTCTGAGCGAGAGCGAGGGCCATTCAGTGCCACCGAGAAAGCGAATGCGATGCCGATTCCCGTAAGCAAGGAAGAGAAATCGTGAATCGTGAATCCCATGGCACCATCCCATGGCACCATCCCATGGCATCAGCGGTAGATATTTGTGGGAAAACTATCTCTTCAAGAGCACCGAGGGGAGCGAACGGGACATAAAGAGTGCCACGAGGGGGGTATGAGAGAGAGAGAGCCATGATGCCGGCGGCTCAAGAGGGGGAAGGTAGGTGTTCTCTCTCGCTTAGTAAGAGTGCCACCGAGAGGTCGTGAGAGTGCCAAAGGGTTGCTCGGTGCCTTCTAAGTCACCAGGTGAGGCCCCGCTAATGATGATAAGGGCATTGAGTGATTGCCTCTCTTATCATCTTATTGTGAGGGGGAGGTAGGGAAGGGGGGGGGTAAAGGTGGGTGAAGGGAGGTGGTTGATGATCATGTTATGGCGACGGCACTCTCGCTGGCTCTGATTGGTCATTGGGTGGCAAGTTATGGCGATATGTTTGCCAGTAATGACCGATTTGGTGGATCAACATGGCGACGATATGTAGTGATATCTGGCAGGGAGGAAAAAAAAGGAGGAAAGATGGAGGGGAGGGCAAGGGGAGGGAGGAAAATAAGGGAAGAAAGGGGGAGGGAGAGACCAAGGGAAAGGGAGATATGAAGAGGGAGAAGAGGGAGAGAACGAGAGAATTAGGGTGACGATGGCGTGTAGAAGAGACACCGATGCTCAGCTGTTAATCTGACAACTATGAATGATGTTATTATTGACAATTCTCATAGGATAACGAGGGAGGCGGAGAAGGGGGCGGAGCCTGGAGGAGGAGCAGCGAGAGTGAGAGAGAGAGAGGTAGGGAGGGAGGCAGAGAGAGAGAGAGAGAGAGAGAGAGAGAGAGAGAGAGAGAGAGAGAGAGAGAGAGAGAGAGAGAGAGAGAGAGAGAGAGAGAGAGAGAGAGAGAGAGAGAGAGAGAGAATGAGAAGAGAGAGAGAGAGAGGGGTAACAACATGAAAACATGAAATAGACTTGATAAAAAGGGGATGTGATAATGACCCAGATAGAAGAGAAGAGAAGAGAAGGAGAGGGGGCGGGGCCAAGTAGCGGGAAAAAAAGAGGGCGTGGCCTATCCCCTCCCCCCCTCCCTCCCCCCAAAAAAAAATAGTAGGCGGGGCTTCTTTACCGTGCGATGATTGACTTAGATGACATTTAATACCAGTGCTTGTCAGTCTGGCTGCTCAGGGAATATTTCATCGGAAGGCCTCGATATCAAAGTCCTTATTAGAGAATAAACGAAGGGGTGGGTTGTTGGGGGGGGTCGGTAGGGGGAGGGGGAAGGGGCGGAAATTTCGTAATTCTCGTAATGTCATGAATCTTGGGAATTATTCATGAAGACGTCAGGGTTTTAGAAATTTGATAGGACTGAGAGAGAGAGAGAGAGTGAGAGAGAGAGAGAGAGAGAGAGAGAGAGAGAGAGAGAGAGAGAGAGAGAGAGAGAGAGATAGAGAGTGACAGAGACAGAGATAGACAGACATAAAGAGAGAGAGAGAGAGAGAAAGAGAGAGAGAGCGAGAGAGAAAGAGTGACAGAGACAGAGATAAACAGACATAAAGAGAGAGAGAGAGAGAGAGAGGGAGAGAGAGAGAGAGAGAGAGAGAGAGAGAGAGAGAGAGAGAGAGAGAGAGAGAGAGAGAGAGAGAGAGAGAGAGAGAGAGAGAGAGAGAGAGAGAGCGAGCAAGCACACAGCCTGACACACAAAGACTCGGGGATTCCACAATGGTTCGTAAGCAACGAATCAATGAGACAGAATTCAAAGCTTGTGCAAGATCCATCACGGGAGTAAAAGGAGAAAGAGGAAGAGGAGGAGGAAGAGGAGGAAGAGGAAGAGCAGGAGCAGGAAGAGGAGGAAGAGGAGAAGGAGGAGGAGGAGATGGAGAAGGAGGAGATGGAGGAGGAAGAGGAGGAGGAGGAGGAGGAAGAAGAGGAAAAGGAGGAGTAGATCAGGAAGAAGAAGGAGAAGAAGAAGATGATGATGAGGGTGATGACGAGGAGGAGCATGATGAAGGGGAAGAGGAGGAGGTAGAGACAAGGATGGGGGGGAGGGGATCTAGGACAGGTATTGGGGCATGAGGGGCTGCAGGGGCAAGGGTAGGAGGAGGAGGGGAAGGAAGGGGGAGGGGGGTAAGGGAGGGGAAGGAAAGGGAAGAGGAAGGGGCCGGGAAATCCTTCATCAGCTAGTCTGGCATGTGAACTTCCACCCCCTTCTCCCTTCTCCCTCCCCCCCTCTCCCATATCTCTCAACCACCCTTCCCCTCTCTCTTACTCTCTCTTTTTTCTCTCTATTCTTATTTCTCTCTCTCTCCCTCTCCCTCTCTCCTCCCACTTTCTCTCCCTCTCCCTCTTCCTCTCTCCTCCCTCTTTCTCTGCCTCACCCTCTTTCTCTCCCTCTCCCCCTCTTCTTCCTCTCCCTCTCTCCTCCTTCCTTCCTTTCCTCCCCTTCTTCGTGCTTCGCGTTTCGATTCTCAGCTGCAAGGGAATATGGGGATGATTCATCTGCGTTGTTTAATCGCTGCGTCGCTCTGACCTTTATTAGTTAGTGACGCGTTACGATGCGCTGCCGTGGCGGTGGCGTTGTGACGGTGGCGTTACGGTCGCTGTGCTGTGGGCTGGATGGGGGTACGGGGCAGGGATAGGGGGGGGGGGGGGGGGGGTGGGTTTTGGGAGTTGTTATGTTTGTTCTTTTTTCCCTCTTTTTATGTGTTTTTTTCATTCTTTTTCTTCCTTTCTCTCTATTTTTTTTCCTTTCTCACTTTTCCTTTCGAGAGAGAGAGAGAGAGAGAGAGAGAGAGAGAGAGAGAGAGAGAGAGAGAGCTCTTTCTCTGTTTTTCTCTCTTTCTCTCCCCCTCCTCTATGCTACTGTTAGGAGACGGAAATTACCACCAGTGCCACACTTGCAATGCTCACGTCGGTGGCGCTGTACCTCCCTTCCTCTCTTTCCTTCCTGCCTCCCTTTTTCATTCCGTCCTCCCTTCCTATCCCTCCCTCCTTCGGTCCCTCCCTTCTCCCATCCTTCCCTTCCTCCTTCACTCCCTCCCTCCCTCCCTCTCTGCATCCCTACTTCTCTCCCTCCCCTCCCTCCTTCTCTCCCTCCTTCTCTGCATCCCTACTTCTCTCCCTCCCTCGGTCCCTCCCCTCCTACCTCTCCCTCCCCTCCCCTCCTCACCCACCCCTCCCTCCCCTCCCCTCTTCTCTCACAGCTCAAGATCTACTCAAGGCATAAATAGAGTCATGGCGGTGTCTTAACTGCCTCTCTAGCTCTCATGCTTGGTGCGCGGGGGGCGGGGCCGGGGGGCGGGGGGCGTGGGGTGTCCTCGAGGGGGAGATGGAGGAGAAAAGGGGAGGAAAGGAGGGGGTGGGGAGCAAGGGGACGGCTCCATCTCCCTATCTGTCTCCTCTGTCTACCTCCCTATCCTCTCCTCCCTCACTCTTTCCCTTTCTCCCTGTCTCTCTCTCTCTCTCTCTCTTTCTCTCTCTCTCCCTCCCATCCTCTCCCTCCCTCCCATCCCATCCCTCCTCCCTCTCCTCCCCCCCCCCTTCTCCCTTCCTCCCCAGACGCTTGTTATAGACCCATTCACAACATCGCCTCCCCCGTCCCCTCCCCCCCCTCCCCCTCCCCCTCTCGCTCCGCCACGAACACATTCTTTCAAGACAATGTTGAGGAAATGCAAGATCAAGAAGGAGGGTGAGGGAGGGGGAGGGGGGGATGAGGGGAAGAGGAGGAGGAGGCGGAGAGGGGAGAGGGGAGAAGGGGACGAGAGACAGAGGGTAAGAAGAGGAAGATGGAACAATAGATAGAGTTTAGCTTTATGTGCGAGTGAGTATGCGAATATGTACGTATATGTGTCTACATGTGCGTGTGCCTGTCTGTCTGTGTGTGTGTGTGTGTCTAGTCGCATGTGCACCGTTTGTGAGAGAGCACCCGGCGTGTGCACGTACGGCTGTGTGTACGTACGTGTGTGAGGGGCCCTTGTACCCGCTCGTGAGTTCACTGCTCAATGTTACCCACACAGCCATGATCACATTGATGCCACAGGAGGGGAGGGGAGGGGAAGGGGAGGGGAAGGGAGGGGAGGGGAAGAGAAGGGGAAAGGGAAGGGGAAGGGGGGGGGAGGTGAGGGGAAGAGAAGGGGAGGGAAGGGGAGGGGAGGGGAGGGGAGGGAAGGGGAAAGGGAGGGGAGTGGAGGGATAGGATCAGGGAAGGGGGGGTAGGAATGGGGGAGAGGACGTTGGGAAGGGAATGTAAGGGTGTTGGGGGAGGGGTGGGGGAGGGTTAAGGTAGGGGGATTAGGAAGAGGGGGAGGGAGGGAGGAAGGTAGGGAGGAAGGGGGAGGGGGAGGGGCCCGATGATAACAGGCTCGGGGTGTGAATTATCTCGCATGTGTTTAATTACGCGCGCATGTCTGTGTGTACGTACATATGAGTGACTTTTATGTGTACATGTGTGAGTATCCCGTTAAATACACTAACTGAGCTTTGCGGCTTTGCGAAAGAAGCCACTCGTGTTCTGAGATTAATTGCACATCTTCTGGGAACTTGCAATTTGGATGATTCTGTATTCTTGGTCGTGTTGCAGAGGAATGCAACAGATGCAGGAAATGCGATGCATAATCTACATTCTACACTGCACTACACTGCATTGCAATACAAAACAACGTAATACAATTCTCCGCATTATTTTACGATGCAGTGAATACGCTGCACTACACTTTAATACATTGCACTATAATACACTACAATACAAGACACTACACTTCACTACTCAACTTTACAATACAATCAATACACCACACACTACATTACAACACGCTGAACTAAAACAATATAATACACGACACTATACCACTTTACATTACAGTGAATACACTATACGATATCACAATACATTGCAGTGCGCTAGAATAAGCAACAAGACTTCAGGGGAAACACTGGAATACAAAATTGATTGCATGAGCTAATCGGCTGATGATAATAATAATGATGATTATCATTATTGTTGTTGTTGTTGTAGTCAAAATTATCTTTTTTGTTACCATTATCACTGTAGTTATTCTCAGTATTACTACTACTATTCTTGTCATCATGTATATCATGATTTGGGTCATTATCATCATTATGGTAGTGTATACAGAGCTTTAGTCGGGAACTGTGCGGGGATCTGTGGCACCCACCTCCCTCACTCCCTCCCCTTCCCCTAACCCCTCTTCCTAAACTCCTCCCTCTTCCTAAACCCTTTCCCCCTTCCTAAACCCTACCCCCCCCTTCCTAAACCCCTACCCCCCTTCCTAAACACCTCCCCTCCCCTCCCCTCCCCATCCCTTCCCTCCCCTTCCCTCCCTACCCCTTCCCACCCCTTCTCTCCCCACCCCTCCTCACCCCTTCCTTCCCCACCCCTTCCCCCCACCCCTTCCCTCCCCTCCCCACCCCTTCCCCCCACCCCTCCCCTCCCCACCGTCTCCATTTGCATCTCGCGAGAAGTAGCAATGCAGTAAAGAGATGCATTTGTCAGCTAGCATTAGTCAGTGAGCTTCAGAAGCTTGTAAAGGAATTTGAGATTCGAGAAATTATCAAGCTTGGTGTAAACTTTTTTTTTTTTTTTTTTTTTGTGTGTGTGTGTGATATTATATTTTGATGTAATATACGACGTTATATGTTGAATCAAATAAGATATATCT
>BOPN01001341.1:179218-186718 GCA_017312705.2 Penaeus japonicus
GTCCAAGTCTTATCGGTGATATGATTAATGTTATCATTATTTCGGTTATCAGGAAGGTTGTTGTCTTTGCGATTATTAATATATTAGAGGGTGATTAACTTTGTTGGTGATGTTGAGATAATGTTGATCTGGCGTCTATGCATTTATTTGGTTGTTTGGTTGTTTCCTGTTTTTCCTTCTTCTTCTTCTCTCTTTTCTTTCTCTTTTTTTTTTATCTCTTTTTCTCTTTCTCTGTCTGTCTGGTCTGTCTCTCTCTCTCTCTCTCTCTCTCTCTCTCTCTCTCTCTCTCTCTCTCTCTCTCTCTCTCTCTCTCTCTCTCTCTCTCTCTCTCTCTCTCTCTCTCTCTCTCTCTCTCTCTCTCTCTCTCTCTCTCTCTCTCTCTCTCTCTGTATATATATATATATATATATATATATATATATATATATATATATATATATATATATATATATATATATATATATATATATATATATATATATATATCCCTCCCTCCCTCCCTCTCTCTACCTCATCATTCTACCTCTATAATACATGCATAGAGAAGCCAGTTCACCTTTTTTTCTTCTTCTTCTCTCCCCCTTCCCCCTTCTACTTCCACCTCCTGTTCCCCTCTCCCATCCCCCTCCCCCCTCCTTCCCCCTCTCCTTCTCTCTCTCTCCCCCCCCCCATTCCTTGATTTATCCCCTGCATTCTCCACACATTTAAATCATGTGAGGTTGTTATTTAAGAGTCAGATGGTATGCCTACGGGTGATGTATTAGGTCATACTGTGGGGAGAGGGAGGGAGGGAGAAGAAGGGAGGAGATGGGAAGGGAGGGGTAGGGTAGGGAGGGGATGGGGGGAGGGAAAGGGTAGGGTAGGGAGGGGATGGGGGAGGGGAAGGGGGGAGAGGGAGGGGAGGGAAGGGAGGGGAGGGGGAGAGGGAGGGGAGGGGAGGGGGGGAAGAAGAAGGGGAGGAGAAGGGTAGGGAAGGGAGGGAAGAGGAAGGGAAGGGGAAAGGAGGGAAGAGGAATGGAAGGGAGGAAAGAGGAAGGGGAGGGGAGGGGAGGGGAAGAGAGGGGAGGAGAGGGAAAGGGATAGAGCAAGGGAAGAGGAAGGGGGAGAATGAAAGGGAAGGGAATGAATAAAGGAGAAGAGAGAGAGAGAGATGGGGGGAGGGAGGGGGTGAAAGGGGTGTGTGGAGGAGGGGAAGGCTATCCGGAAGTTTGTTTAATTGAAGAGATTTATAAGTATTGGTGGTTGATTAAAGTGATTAAGAAAGTGTGAATGGATGCTGGGCAAGGGAGGGGCGCTGGCTCTCTCTCTCTCTCTCTCTCTCTCCCTCTCTCTCTCTCTCGCTTTCTCTCTTCTCTTCTCTTCTCTTCTTTTTTCTCTCTCTCCCTCTTTCTTTTTATTGTTCTCTCTCACTCCCTTTCCCTCTCTTTCTTTTTATCGTTCTCTATCTCTCTTTCTTTTTATCGTTCCCTCTCTCTTCCTCCTTCCTTCTCTCCCTATCTCCCCCTCTATCTCTCCCTCCCTCCCCCTCCCACTCTACCCCCCTCCCACTTTCTCCCTCCCTCTCCCTTTCTCCTGTTTAAACCAAATAAAAACCAAAAGCAGTCCATCCTCACCTCCCGTTTTCTATATCATATTTTTTCTATTAACAATAAACCTTTTTTTAACAAATAAATATATTTTTTTCTTTTCATTACAGGTAAGAGATCGTCAATGCTTTTGGACAAGACAAACCGTGAGTTTTATGCACCGTCTCTTGTGTAGGAAAGAGGGAGATAAAGAGAAGGATGTGTGTGTGTGTGTGTGGGAGTGAGAGATATGAGTGAGTGAGGAAGAGGGAGAGAGACAGAGAGAAGGAGAGAAGGAGAGAAGGAGAGAGAAAAGGAGAGAGGCAGAGATAGGGAGAGAGAGGGAGAGGCAGAGAGAGGCAGAGAGAGAGAGAGAGGAAGAGGGAGAAAGAGAGACTAAGAGAGAGAAACAAAGAGAAAGAGAAAGGAATAGACAAAGAACAAAGGAGAAAGAAACAAAACACCAAAAACTCCCACTTCCCAAATCGAAAAACGCCTGGCCATTCCACCCTCCGTCCCTCCTCCCTTCCCCTCCTACCTCGAAGCCGCCAGACCCCCTTATACCCAGAGGAGTAGCTCGGCCTCCAACACACGCTATCACTCGAGGTTCTGGTAACTCTCGAGCACGGCATGCAGGAGTGACAAGCCAGCTAGTCTCTCTCTCTCTCTCTCTCTCTCTCTCTCTCTCTCTCTCTCTCTCTCTCTCTCTCTCTCTCTGCGCTTCGTCCTCGGCCTTCTCTAAACCGGGTTCCGATTCTTTGAAAACTTCTATTGTCCGGCTTTGGGTGGTCTCGTGCCTCTTGTTGTTGTTTTGCTTTCTTGTTTGTTCCTCGTGCTCTTGTTTTCTGTTTATTCTTCTTTATTTTTTTCTATGTTTGTTGCCAATGTTACTATCATTATCATTATCATTATCACCATCACCATCGCTATCACTATCACTATCATTATCATTATCATTATCATCACCATCATCATTATCATCATCATCATCATCACAATCATCACCAGCATCATCATTACCGCATTCTATATTTTCGCACAACCAGACACTCGGATGAAATATTGCACTTGCTTATGAACAGAGCCACGGTGGAGGTGAGGGGAGGGGGGGGGAAGGAGGGAGGAGGAGGGGAGGAGGAGGGAGGGAGTAGGGAAGGAGGGGAGGAGGGAGGAGGAGGGAGGGGGTAGGGGAAGAGGAGAGGAGGGAGGAGGAGGGATGGGGGAAGGGAGGAGAAGGGATGGGGGAAGAGGAGGGAGGAGGGAGGGGGTGGAGGGGAGGAGGAAGGAGGGGGAAGAGGAGGGGAGGGGAGGGGGGGAGGGTAGTGTGTTGAGTGAGGAACAGATCTGTGTATAAACATTACGCCTAATTTGAATATACGCTGTTGAGGCTAATTCCCGAGTGACTGTATTTTTTATTTTTTTTTCTAAATCTTTTTTTTATTGTATTTCTCTAACGTCATGAACTATTTATTTATTTGTCCTCTTTTTTGTCTTTGTTTGTTAATGTGTGCTCTAATGTTGTAAACCATTTATGACATTTATTTATTTTTGTTAAAGGTGTAATGGATGCTTCAACCTATTTTTAAAACTTATTTTGAAGCTTATCTCTATTTTTTTTTTTTTTTTTTTTTTTTTTTTTGTTATCAAGAATATACATTTAGCTTTTAGGCAAAACACCATTAACAAACGCGTCACAAGCAAATTATTAACAAGCATATAGTTCATCGCCACTTGTGGTCACGGGGAGGGGGGAGGGAGGAGGGGAGGGAGGAGGGGAAAGGGGAGGGGAAAGGGGAAGGAGGAGGAAAGGGGAGGGAAAGGGGAAGGAGGAGGGGAAGGGGGAGGGGAAAGGGGAAGGAGGAGGGGAAGGGGGAGGGGAAAGGGGAAGGAGGAGGGGAAGGGGGAGGGGAAAGGGGAAGGAGGAGGGGAAGGGGGAGGGGAAAGGGGAAGGAGGAGGGGAGGGAGGAGGGGAAGGGGGAGGGGGGAGGGGAAGGGGGGGGGGGGGAGGGAGGAGGGGAAGGGGGAGGGGAAAGGGGAAGGGAGGGAGAGAAGGGGAAGATTGGCGGGAAGGGAAGAGGAATAATGCAGGAGAAAGGAAGGAAGTGAAGACGGGGAGGAGAGGGAAGCAAGGTGTGGGGGCAGGGGAAAGAGGGGACAGGAGGGGCTAAGGTAAGGTAAGGGAAAAGGAGGAAGGGGGTTGGAGAGAAGGAAGGGGAGGAGAGGGGAGCGAATGGGAAGTGGAAGGTGAGTACAGGGGAGAGAGAAGGGGAGGGATTGGAAGGTGAGGTTGGGAGGGAGGGAGGGAGGGAGGGGGGGGAGTAACCACACTCACTTGAAACTGGAGAGGTTTTTAGCGTGCATTCGAGAATGTGATGATGACCACACAACACACACCAACGCTCACCACCCACTTGTATGGGGGGGGGGGGGGGGCAGGGGTAAGGGTAAGGGTAAGGCGGTGCAGTCTTTTTCATCGCTCTCTCGCTCTCTCTCTCTCTCTCTCTCTCTCTCTCTCTCTCTCTCTCTCTCTCTCTCTCTCTCTCTCTCTCTCTCTCTCTCTCTCTCTCTCTCTCTCTCTCTCTCTCTCTCTCTCTCTCTCTCTCTCTCTCTCTCTCTCTCTCTCTCTCTCTCTCTCTCTCTCTCTCTCTCTCTCTCTCTCTCTCTCTCTCTCTCTCCCTCCCACCCTCACCTTCCACCTTCCCTCCGTATTATAAATGCAGGGAACATATCAATTTGATTGGCAGTAAAGCATTAAAACTCCCGACGTCTCCCCGTCTCTCTCTCGACCCAAGAATTCTTACGTTCTGGGAAGCAGATGCATCGCTTGATTGGCAAATAACTTTCTTTTATCACCCTCTGGAGGCGAGATGTCTTATCTCTCTCCTATCTTTTATTCAGCACTTCCGTTTCCCCTTTTTTTGTGTTGTTGCTCTCTCTGTCTCTGCCTGTCTGTCTCTCTGTTTGTCTTGTCTCTCTCTCTCTGTGTCTTGTCTCTCTCTGTCTCTCTCTCTCTCTCTCTCTCTCTCTCTCTCTCTCTCTCTCTCTCTCTCTCTCTCTCTCTCTCTCTCTCTCTCTCTCTCTCTCTCTGTTTGTTTATCTGTCTGTCTGTCTAGTCTCTCTCTCTCCCTCTCTTTCTCCCTCCCTCCCCCCCACCTCCCCTCCCCAAAACGCGTGTGATGCATAAAATTACATCTCCGTCTGCAGTAAGAGAGAAAGAAAAAAAAGAGAAAAAAAATATACAAGAGAGAGAAGGATAAGGATAATAATAATCAACAATAAAAAAGGACACTGCAATGATGGAGGTGTTAATAGAATCTGGGATAATTAGGGATTAGGGCGTCCTGTGAGTGACGGCCGATTTTCGCTTGTCCCAAAATCGGGGTGAGTGGAACGGCCGATTTCCGTTTCCTTGTGGTGGCGGTCCGGTCACTAGCTACTTTTTTCCTACTCTCATTTTCCTCTGTATCTTTCTCTCTCTCTCTCTCTCTCTCTCTCTCTCTCTCTCTCTCTCTCTCTCTCTCTCTCTCTCTCTCTCTCTCTCTCTCTCTCTCTCTCTCTCTCTCTCTCTCTCTCTCTCTCTCTCTCTCTCTCTCTCTCTCTCTCTCTCTCTCTCTCTCTTTCTCTCTCTCTCTCTCTCCCTCTTTCTCTCTCTTTCTCTCTCTCTCTCTCTTTCTCTTTCTCTTTCTCTTTCTCTCTCTCTCTCTCTCTCTCTCTCTCTCTCTCTCTCTCTCTCTCTCTCTCTCTCTCTCTCTCTCTCTCTCTCTCTCTCTCTCTCTCTCTCTCTCTCTTTCTCTCTAACTCTCACTCTTTCTTCTTGCTTATTCTTTCTTTATATTCCTTCTCATTCTATTTTCTTTTCCTTCCTGCTATTATTTCTCTTCCTTATATCCTTTCGTCCTCGCTATGATTTCTTCGTCTTTGATTTTTTTCTTCTTCTACTTCTTTCTTCTATTTGTTGTCTCACGTTATTTTCATTTTCTTCCTCCTCTTTTTTTTCTTCTTCTTCTTCTTCTTCTTCTTTCTCCTCTTCGTTGTCTTACGTTATTTCTTCTTCTTCTTCTTCTTCTTCTTCATTCTCTTCGTCGATGTCTCTCATTATTTTCTTCCTCTTCCTCCTCCTCTTCCTCCCCCTCGTGTGACCCTCGTTAACTTGTAGATACACAGGCGCACCTCCCCCCCCTTCCCCTTACTTCTCCTCCTCCTCCTCCTCCCCCTTCCCTTTATTACTCCTCCTCCTCCTCCTCTACCCTCCCTTGCATTTCCTTCACCCCCTCCCCTTCACACCCCCTTCTCTCTTCTCCTGTTTTCTCCATCTTTCTCTTATTTTCTTAATTCCTCTTTACTTGCTCTTCTCCCCCTCCTCCTCCTCCCCATTCATTTCTTCCCCCTGTTCTCCCCCCCCCCTCTATTCTCTTCCCCTTCGTTCTTCTTCCTCGCTTTTCTGCTCTTATTATTCTCTATCTCCTTTTCTTCCTCCTCCTGTCTCCCCTTCTACTTCTTTCTCCTCCTTCTTGTCTCCTCTTCCTCCTCTCCCTCTTCCTCCCACCCTCTTCACCCTTCTCCCCCCCCCCCTCCCACTCGCTCCACCCCCCCTACCCTCTCCTAAACATCCCCTCCCCTCCTCCTTCTCCCCTCCCCCCTCCCCACCAAGATAGAGTTCCAATTGACCATCACACACACCCCTCCCCCTCCTCCTCCTACCCCCCCTATCTCCTCCTATCTCCATCCCCACCCCATCTCCGACCCTACCCCTCCCCACCTACCCCCATCTCCCTCCTACCCCCCTACCCCCTTCCCCCCATCTCCTACCCCCCCTCCTCCCCATTTCCCCCCCTAACCCCCCCATCACCAAAAATAACCCCCCGGGATGGCAAACGCCGTCAATCCTATTTATGACTTTCGTGATTGTCAAAATCGAGCGTTAATTTGCGCAAGTTAATGTTCACGGTGACGGGGCGGTGACGCTCCTCCGTGACGCTCGATCCATTATGGGAAAGGGCGATGGTTAGTGGATTTTTTTTTTTTTCTTGGGAGGGAGGGTGGTATTGGGAGGGAAGGGGGGGAAAGGGGGGAAGAGGAGGGGGAGAGAGAGGGAGAGGGAGAGAGCGAGAGGGAGAGAGCGAGAGGGGGGGAGAGAGAGCAAAGAAAATAACAGAGAGAGAGAGAGAGAAAGCGAGAGAAAGAGAAAAGAAAATAACAGAGAGAGAGAGAGAGACTTACAGAGAGAGGGAGACTTACAGAGAGAGAGAGAGAGAGAGAGAGAGACAGACACACAGACAGACACAGAGAGAGCGAAAGGGAGATCAAACTCCCTCGCTCTACCTTTTCTCACCCACTTTGCTTCCATTTTATCCCCTCAACCGTAATGAAGGAGTGGCGATAGAACCGTGGCGAGGATGTGGCTGAATTTGAATAAACAATTTGCAAGGACAGCTGATCTGACCAACATTGCACGTCATCATTATCATAATTTTATCACGAGCAGATGTAGGGCCCTTTTTTTTGTTGTTGTTGTTGTTGTTGCTGTTTTTTTTGCGGGCGTTGCGTAGGTTGTATGTTGCTAGGTGTTGCAGGTTGGTGTCCTAGTGGTGCTTGTGTTGTGTTTGATATATCCGGTATGGTCATCACTTTCGTTAGTTTTAGCGTCTTGGTTGTCATCACTATCGTCATGTTTATTGTCGTTATCCTCGTCATTATCAGTATCAATATCATCATCATCATCATCTTCATCATCATCATCACCTCCATCATCACCTTCATCATCATCATCACCACCACCACCACCTCCATCATCACCTTCACCACCACCACCATCACAACCCACATAACTCCTTGACCGCAGCCCCGCCCACTCGGTTGAAGATGAAGCCGTGACATACCGCACTGCATGTCTCCGCTTGCCGCAGCCGCAAGACACAGAAGGAGAGGTTCCGTG
>BOPN01001341.1:194218-196718 GCA_017312705.2 Penaeus japonicus
GGGATGGGGAGTTGGATGATATCACATGATCTCCTTCTCATGGCTGACCAAGGGATTCTTTGGGGTTGGGGGGGAGGGGGGAGGGGGAGGTCTGTTTGTTGACACTGTGCTTCATTAGTTTGTCAATCCTTTTAACTCTATATCACCTTCCCTACCCCCTACCCCCTACTGTCTCTCTCTCTCTCTTACTCTTTTTCTCTCTCTTTTTCTCTCTCTTTCTCTCTCTCTCTCTCTCTCTCTCTCTCTCTCTCTCTCTCTCTCTCTCTCTCTCTCTGTTATTTGTATTTAATCTTTCTTGCCTTCCATCCCTCCCTCTCCTTTGTTTTTTCTCATCTCTCTCTTCCTTTTTTTCTTGACTATTCTCTCTCTCTTCTCATCTCCATCTTCCTCTCTCCCCTCCTCTCTCCTTTCACCTATTTCTGCCTCTCCTTCTTCTCCTCCCTCCTTCTCTTTTTCCTCCTCTCCCTCTCCTCCCTCTCCTCCTACTCTCCCCTCTCCTACCTCTCATCCCCTTCTTCCCCTCTCCCCTTTCCTCCCCCTCTCCCCTTTCCTCATCCCTCTCCCCCCTCCTCATCCCCTCTCCCAGTGCCATCTCTGCGAGCCAGATGCCTCCTTCGCGTAACCTAAACCCCTACCCCCCATTCACCTTCCCCTACCTCTCTCTCTCTCCCCTTCACCATCCCCCCTCCCCTCCCCTCCCCTCCATCCACCCCTCACCCCCCTCCTTCCCCACCACCCCCACCCCTCCCCTCCCCTCCCCTCCCCTCCCTCCCTCTCTCCCTCCCTCCCTCCCTCCCCCTCCTAGCCTCCCCTCGTTCAACCGCTCATGTTCACATCTCGCTTCCCCTAATGGCCAGAGACCCCTCGTTACAGCTCTTAGGTGTCTGTGAGACTGAGGTGATTAGGTAATTCGAGCGCGCAATTAAGAAGAGGGGATGAGTGGAAGATGCAGGATAGTAAGGATAGGGATGATGATGAAGTCACTGAGGGATTGTAAAAAAAAAAAAGATGGGGGGTAGAGGGGGTGGGTGGGTGGGTGGGTAGGGTAGGGTGTTGCTCGATTGCATGGGTTGCTTTGCGGTGGCTTTGTGTGTCGTGGGTTGATAGGAAGAGGTGGGGAGGTGAGGGGGGAGGGGGGGATTCTTAAGATCCTAGAAGGACATGTCAAGGGATTTGGTTCGTCGATTGGGATCTTGAATCGGTAATTTTTTTGGGGGGTTAGTTTTCTGTGTGTTTATATTCCCTCTTTTTGTGTGTGTGTGTGATCTTTTCTCGTGTTTTGTCTATCTACTGTATTTACCCAGGCTCGAATATACATCATCTATCCCATCAACCTGTACATCATCAATTTAGATACAAACTGATGAAAGTCAGATATACGTTTAATGATGTGGACGAGATTAACAATACCTCCACATCACATATCTCATCTACCGAGTGATCCCTAACTGTAACACATACTTACCTTCATCTAAGTCTCCAAACAGACCTACACCATACAAAGGCACCATACAAAGACACCATACAAAGACACCACACTACTTCCCACATTGATATACCCGCCCTCCACCTCCTCACTATATCGAACGTCTGTATCTCCTGTCTATCACACTGGCCTCAGCACAATGCACCATCGTATTCATGTGTGGTCCTCGAAGATGGGCGGGAAATCCATATTACATAAAGCTGCAAGGAATGTCCAATTGCGAGGGAGAAGGACGGAGGGAGAGGGATTGTGTGTGTGTTGTTGTGGTTGTTGCAAGATTTTTTTTTTCTCTCTCTCTCTCTTATTCTCTCTCTCTCTATCTATTTATCTCTCTCTCTCTCTCTCTCTTTCTCTCTCTCTCTCTATCTATTTATCTATCTCTCCCTCTCTCTTTTTTCTCTCTCTCTTCTTCCTCTTTCTCCCTCCCTCCTGCTATGTTCTCTCCCTCATCCTCCCACACCCCATCCCCCTCTCCCTCATCCTCCCCCACCCCATCCCCCTCTCCCTCATCCTCCCCCACCCCATCCCCCACTCCCTCTCCCCATCTTCCACTCCCTCACCCCCCATCCCCCACCATCTCCCCCCATCCCCCATTCCCTTACCCTATCAACCCCACCCCATCCCCCTCACCCCCATCCCCCACCCCATCCCCCACCCTCTCACCCTATCATCCCCACCCCATCCCCCACCCTATCACCCCCCCTCTCCCTCTCCCTCATCTCCCCCCACCCCTCCCTCCATCTCCCCCTTCCTCCTCCCTCACCTCATTCCCTCCTCTCCCTCTCCCTCACCTTCCCCCACCCCTCCCTCCATCTCCCCCTTCCTCCTCCCTCACCTCATCCCCCCCCCTCTCCCTCTCCCTCACCTCCCCCCAGCCCTCCCTCACCTCCCCCCAGCCCTCCCTCCATCCCCCCCTTCCATTCGATCCGCGCCCGACAAGCGATCGAGCAAATCCGACGGGGCTCTGAGCGATCGGCGGGAAGCTGTTTCCGAGCGGCGACAGGGACTCGTATC
>BOPN01001341.1:201718-206718 GCA_017312705.2 Penaeus japonicus
AAGAGTGACCTATGTACAGGTTGTGTTGCAGACCTACACTTTTCCGCGGCTGTGATGATGGCTCGGGTGAGATGTAAGATAAGAAGAAGGAAGAGGAGGAGGAGGGTGAGGGGGAGCAGGAGGAAGAGGAGGAGGAGGGGGAGGGCGATGGGGAGGAAGAGGAGAAGGAGCAGGAGGAGGTGGAGGAGCAGGAGGAGGAGGAGGAAGAAGAGAAGAAGAAGAAGAAGGTATAGGAGGAGGAGGAAGAGGAAAGAAGGAAGACAAGAGGAAAAAAGGCGAAGATGATTGACGAAGAAGAAAAAGGAGAAGAAAAGGACAAAAAGGAAAGTCACAATAAAAGAAAAAAAATGAAAAAACATCAAACAAGAAGAAAAAGAAAAAAGAAGAAAGTTGAAAAAAAGAAGAAGACTGAGAAAAAGACGAAGAAGAAGAAACGAAAGAGGAAGCAGAAGACGAAGAAATGAAAAAGGAAGAAGAAGACGAAGAAATGAAAGAGGATGGAGAAGAAGACGAAGAAATGAAAGATGAAGAAGAAGAAGACGAAGAAATGAAAGAGGAAGAAGAAGAAGACGAAGAAATGAAAGAGGAAGAAGAAGAAGACGAAGAAATGAAAGAGGAAGAAGAAGAAGACGAAGAAATGAAAGAGGAAGAAGAAGAAGACGAAGAAATGAAAGAGGATGAAGAAGAAGAAGAGGAGGAGGAGGAGGAAGTGGAGGTTGGAACAGATTAGCCTCACACCTCGACGTCTTAGTAAGCACAGATAAGAAGGAGCTCAGCCAGCTGATTGTGTCTCAGCATTGCCTTATCGAACCTTGAACTCCTTAGGGACGAAAGACCATCAGCTGTTTCACCTGGAGGGGGGTAGGGTAGGGGGGAGGGGGAAAGGAGGAGGGGGGGGAGAAGGGGTGGTGTGGGAGGAAAGGGGGAGGGTAGGAAGGGGTAATGGGGGGATAGGAGAGGGGAGGGGGAAGGGGAGGGGGAAGGGGAAGGGGTGATGCGGGTGGGATGTAAGTTGGGGGTGGTTTAGGTGAGGAAGGGTAGGGTGGGGGGAGGTAAGGGGAAGGGGAGGAGGGGGGAGTGTTGGTAAGGGGAAATAGAGGGGGGGAATGGAAGGGAGGGGGGGGATCTGATATAAATTTGATCAATAAAGAAAGAAGTATTTCATCACGACGCTGTTCGTTATAATAAAACAAATACCACCGGTGATCAGAGAATAACATTAAACGTGTGTATTATAAAGTTAAGCTTTGCAATATCAAAACACTGCCAATACATATCATAACTAATCTCGCAAGAATTATAAACAGACAAAAGAACGTTGACGCAAATTACGAACACAATGCCAGATGGAAATGATCTTGAGATTGGTGACAAAAGAAAAGAAAAGACAAAAAAATTATACTACCAATAATAAAAAAAAAGAAAAAAAGAAACAATAATGATAAAATAAGAACTGAACTCATTGTCAAATGCCAAGGTCAGAGATGATTACATGTGCATATGTTATCAAATATGAGTGATAAGTAAGACGAATTAAGTGAAAATGGATTCAAATGTAATCGAAAGAAAACGCGATTCAAAATGGCGGCGACAGTGACAGCTGGCGGTTTGATGGCCGGACGTCGCTTTGGGCTTTTATGCCGTGCTTTGTTAGGCGTAAATAGCCCTTACGGCTTCTTTGGAGACGTTCTTCAATTTTTGTGGTCGTCTTATATATATATATTATATATATATATATATATATATATATATATATATATATATATATATGTATATATATATATATATATATATATATATATATATATATATATATATATATGTATATATATATATATATATATATATATATATATATATATATATATACATAAAATGCATGAATGTATGTTTGTTTGTATATATTATTCTTTTCTTTGGTATGCTTGTTTTATTATAAGTTTTATTGATAAGTTTTCTTTGTTATATTCCTTTACTAATTTTCTCTCTTAAAGTTGTCTTTATTTAATATGGCTTATGTTCTTGCCTTTTCTTCTTTTTAATCGGCTGAATAATTTCCCTATTCTTATTTTCTATCTTTCTTCTTTCTCCGTCTTTCATTTCCAGTCCTTCCTTCTATTTTTTGTCTTTCTTCCTTCCTTTTTTTTTATCTATTCCATCCTTCTCCATTCCTCCTTACCCTTTTCTTCCCTCCTACATCCTTTCCTTCTTTCCCTCCACCCTCCCCTCCTCCATCCCCTCCCCTCTCCTTTCCCACCCCTTCTTTCCCTCTCCATTCTTCCTCTCTTCCCTCCTTTTATCACTTTTTACATCCCTCCCTCCATTCCTCTTCCCTCCCATCCACACCCCTCCCCCTTCCCCCCTCCTTTCCCAGCGTCTCCTTCCCTCTCTTCTCTCATTCCATCATTCTCTCCATCCCTCCCCTCTTCCCTCTCCCCATCCCCTCCTTCCCCCCTCCTTTCCCACCGTCTCTTCCCTCTCTTCCCTCATTCCATCATTCTCTCCATCCCTTCCCTCCTCCCTCCCCTATCCTCTCCCTCCCCTCCTTCCCTCGCCCCTCCTCCCCTCCTTCCCTCGCCCCCTCCTCCCCTCCTTCCCTCGCCCCCTCCTCCCCTCCCCCCTCCTTCCCTCGCCCCCTCCTTCCCTCCTTCCCTCGCCCCCTCCTCCCCTCCTTCCCTCGCCCCCTCCTCCCTTCTCCTCCTCCCTCCCCCCTCCCCTCCTACCCTCGCCCCCTCCTCCCCTCCTTCCCTCGCCCCCTCCTTCCCTCCTTCCCTCGCCCCCTCCTCCCCTCCTCCCCTCACCCCTCCTTCCGCCTCCAAGGTGCATAAATCCCGAGACCAGAGTGAAGGTCTTTCTACTCGTCACTCCGCAGCTCATGCAGGCGGAGTTGGACGGAGTTGGGGACGTCTCTGCGGCGTAGACCACCTTGATGAACAATGACAGGGCAGGGAAGAGGGAGAAGGGGGGGAGGGGGGAAGAAGGGGAGGGGGATAAGGGAAGAGAGATGGGGAGTGAGGGGGTGTATGAAGGGAGGGGGTAGTGAGGGGGTGTATGGGGGATGGGGGAATGAAGGAAGTGTATGGGGGATGGGGGAGTGAAGGGGGTGTATGGAGAAGAGGGGGATAGGTAGTGAGAGTGGGTATGGGGGAGGGGAGGGGGTATGGGGGGGGATTAGGAGTGAGGGGAAAGATGTTCGAGGAGTCGCGCTGCTTGGTCCCCCTTCACTATTATAGCGTGAAATTTATTTAGAAGTCTCTCTCTCTCTTTTCTTTTTTCTTTTGGTGGTTTGTTTTCTTTCCCTGTTTCGCTCTCTTCCTTTTTCTTTTTTTTCTTTTTTTTTCGTTTTTTTCTCTCTCTCTCGCGTTCTTTATGTTCTGCCATCTCTATCTGTTTGTGTGGCTGTGTCTCTGTCAGTCTGTTTGCATTTCACAGTATCTCTCTCTCTCTCTTTCTCTCTCTCTCTCTCTCTCTCTCTCTCTCTCTCTCTCTCTCTCTCTCTCTCTCTCTCTCTCTCTCTCTCTCTCTCTCTCTCTTTCCATCTTCCGGGCGATTTACCGCTCGTGGTTATATTTGCCATTCATTTTCTCAGAAGTCGTAGATCAAAATTAAAGATGATTGTGTGAATCGTAAATCTTGAGCTTTCTTTGTGTCTTAATGTTTAAGGTTTACTCTACTCTTGCTTTACACATTCCTTTCTTCCTATGGCTTTTCCTTCCTTTATCACTCTGTCTTTCTGGCTTTCTTTCTTTATTGGAAGTTCTATTTAGTTTCTTGTATTTTATTTTCAACTTTGTTTCCCTTATTTTGATTTTCTTCCTTCTATTCTTCTACTTCCTTTTCTCTCCTTTTCCCTCCTTTTCTTTCCTTTGTTTACTTATTTTTTCGCTCGCTTCCATCTCCTTCCTCTCTACTTTCATTTTCCTCCTCCTTCTCCTTCTTCTTCACCTTCCCTTACCTCGTCATTCTTCCTGTTCCTCCCTCTCATTCTTGTTCTCCCAATTCTTCTTCCTTCTCCCTGCTTCTCCTCTTCCTACCCCCTTCCTTCCCCTACCTCCTCGCCTCCCCTTGTCCCCTCCTTCGCCTCCTCTTCTCCTCTTCTCTAACCGCACCTTCCTTCTTCCCCCTCCGCTTCCTTCTCCCAACCTCCTCGCCCCTCGCCCCTTCCCCACCCCTCTCCTCCCCTCGCCCCTCGCCCCTCGTCCCTTCCCCTCCCCTCTCCTCCCCTCTCCTCCCATCCCCTCCCCTCAGCGTTGACACCCTCGCAAGGCGTCGCGTCCATTATTAGGGGGTATAGTTATGTCCAGATAATAGTGTCTATTAAGAGTCTAATGAGAATCGAGTCAAATTGGCGACGGAGAGGGTAGTGAGTGAGCACCGGCGGGGCAGTGGGCAATTAATGAGGTGATGACTCATGCCTTTTTGGGGGAAGGGAATGAGGGAGGAGGTATTTGTTAGGGGAAGGGGAAGGGAGAGGAGGAAGGGGAGATGGTTGAGGGGGGGGGGGGGGGAGAGAAAGAGAGGGGAGAAGAAGGAGGAGGAGGAGGTGAGAATGGAGGGAGGGGACTAGGGGCATTGGGAGATAGGGAGAAGGAGTGGGGAATAAGGAGGAGGGGAGGAGAGAAAGAGAAAGAGAAAGAGAGAGAGAGAGAGAGAGAGAGAATGAAAGTTAGTGCCATTGTTGCTTTTGTGGATTCACACAGAGAGAAAAATGATCCGTATTTTTGCAAAAGGCAATTTCTTTTGCCCTTAAGATATGCATTATTTCTTTGTAAATTGATGACCGATATCCCGTTAGGATTGGAAAATGTTATATATATATAATCCTGCATGATCCAACATTCAAAATACGTAAGAATCAAAGAATCATCTCGATCTTGTTCTTAGGAGACATAAACCCAAGAATGAAGGACGCCTTTTTTTCCTTTGCAAAATAAAATACGGATATTAAAGTTCATTAGAGTTGCCACGGGAAGCGACGTGGCGACTAGATCACAGGAGGG
>BOPN01001341.1:209218-214218 GCA_017312705.2 Penaeus japonicus
CTCTCTCTCTCTCTCTCTCTCTCTCTCTCTCTCTCTCTCTCTCTCTCTCTGTGCCTTTTTCTCTTTCTTTCTCTCTCTCCCTCTCTCTCGCTCTCTATTTTTTCTCTCTCGGACGTGCGTCATCGGGAGACTTTGTCCAGACGATTGAATTAATCCGGTCGAGGTGGTCGGCGGCGAGAGGTAGAGTTTTTTTTTTTTTTTGTCTTTTCTTTTCTTTCGTTTTTTCTTTGTCTGTGTCTGCTGTCTGTCTCTCTTTCTCTTTGGCTCTGGCACTGTGTCTCTCTCTGTCTCTATCTTTCTCTTTTTCTTACTCTCTCTTTCTCTCTTATTATCTATCTATCTTTGTATCTTTCTCCCTCCCGCCCTCCCCCCTCCCTCTCCTTTTTGTTTATGGCTATTTTATTTCCTATCCCCCCCCCCCCACACACACACTTTTTTTGCTCTCACTGTCATTCTCTCTCTCTCTCTCTCTCTCTCTGTGCCCTTTTCTCTCTCTCTCTCTCTCTCTCTCTCTCTCTCTCTCTCTCTCTCTGTCTCTCTCTTTCTCTCTCTCTCTCTCTCTCTCTTTCCCTCCCCCCCCCCCTCTCTCTCTCGCCTATGTCGCTCATGTCCCCTCGGCCCGATACCCTCCCCTCGCCCTCCCTCGGCCGGTTTTGGGTTGCGCGTTTACGATATCCGGTCTTAGTTATGGATAATTAAACGGGCCGTGACGTCACAGGGGCTACAAGAACGGGAGGCGCAGCGGCGAGGTGTCGGTTTCCTTCGCCTTCTCCTTCTTCTTCCTTTTCTTCGTCTTCTCCTCTCCTTCTTCTTCTTCTTCTCTTCTATGTCTTTCTCTTCCTACTTTTTTTCTTTTCCTCCTGCGTTTCCTCTTTCTCCTACTTTTTCTCTTCCTCCTACTATCCTTCCTCCTCCTCCTCCTCCTCCTCCTCCTCCTCCTCCTCCTCCTCCTTTCCTTCCTACTACTCTTCCATTGTCGCTTTGCCTACATTCGCTCTACAGGGGTCCCGGCAGGGGACACTTCCCCCCCCCCTACCCCTACTCTCCTTCCTCCTTGCAAATCAACTTCTGCAATAGAGGGGACTTTGGGAATAGTCGTGTGGATGTCCAAAGTGAATGTTATGTGTATCTTTTTTTAAATCAATACAAATATTGATACGTAATATTAGTGTACCATTTACAAATAATTAATATTTTATATGATTAGGACTATTTTTTTTTTTTTTTCCTTTTTTGATTAAAGTTAACCGTATAAGGTGAGTCCGTCTGACATATGTTGCAGAGTTGATGTTTGATTGATGGCCCTTTTTCAGTCAACAGAAGTTCAGCTTGTTTGGGTAGATACGTATACAGCTTTCCCTGGTCTTTTGCAAGTTCAGTGAAATCTGTCTCTCTGTCTCTCTTTCTCTGTCTGTCTGTCTGTCTGCTTCTCTCTCTCTCTCTCTCTCTCTCTCTCTCTCTCTCTCTCTCTCTCTCTCTTTGTGTATTCGTATATGCGTGGATGAATATATATGTGTATGTGTAAATATATGTATAATATACATATATGTATATATATATATATATATATATATATATATATATATATATATATATATATATATGAATATATATATATATATAAATATAAATATATATATATATATATATATATATATATATATATATATATGTATATATATATATATATATATATATATATATACATATATATATATATATATATATATATATATATATATATATATATATATATATATATGTAAATATATATATATATACGGACCAATAAAGGATTTGTCAGATTTTTCACTGCCAGGTTTAAAGTCGGTTCTTGAGTCTATAGAAAACGAGGCGGAAAAAAAAGAGAAGCGATTCAGCGCACAGCGAGCACGTGACAGAACGCCCGGGCGATTTCTTAAGGAAAATCCACAAATCCTTCGCCCCCTTTGTGGAGTCCTCGCAGTCTGTCATCCCGTTCGTAAAATATCCGATCACGGAGTCCCCCGACCCCCGACCCCGCTGGAACGTCATAAATGGCGAAATCCTGTACGCGCCGCCGCTACAGACAGGAAACAAAATCGCATCAACCAATCAGCTCTTCGAGTCCTTATAAAGAGAATCGAATCCCCCTCTTTCGCCAAGGAGTGCGTGTTCGGCGACACCGCCCTCCTCTCCCCCTCGGCGCGGCAGAAGGCGTTGAAGGGTCCTCACAATTGGGATTAAGGGCCCTTTGAGACGCCCTCCACGCCACCTCGAGAGGGACGTCCGAGCGCGAGGCATCGGCGAGGAGCGAGAGGTGTTTATCCTGCGAGATTATAAGGTCTGTGAGAGACACTTCATATATCAATTTATAGTCACCAGAGGGAACACCGCGGGGGTTAGGGAAGGTAGGGGGAGAGGGGGGGAGGGGGGAGGGGGAAGGATGGGAGGGTAGATGAGTGTTAGATATGGAGGGGCGGGGGAGCGTGGTGGTGGTGGTGGTGGTGGGGGGGGGGGGGATTGGAGGCGGGGAGTGAGATGTAGAGATCGTGGATGTGAATGGTATATATACGAGGAGGACAAGAGAAGGGTGATGAAGAGAGGGAGAGGGAGAGAGAGGGAGCACTAAGGGGATAAGAAGGGAAGGTGGGGGGACGGCCCCATTTTCATTAGTTATTTTGATTTCTGAGGTTATTTATATCACTTTCAAAAATAGATAAAGCCTAATACTGTTATATCAATTAAAAAGAAATGAAATAAAGCATGATGTAATATTACTCTTAGAATAAACATTCAAGAGGAATAGTTTAGAAGTCAGTCTGTTAACGATACATTATCAATATCTTCGAGAGAAGGAGAGAGAGAGAAAGAGATAGATAGAAAGAGATAGATAGATAGATAGAGAGACAGATATAGATAGATAGATAGAGATAGAGAGAGAGAGGGAGAGAGAGAGAGAGAGAGAGAGAGAGAGAGAGAGAGAGAGAAGAGAAGAAACAAACAAACAAAACATAAAACGGAAAATATCCTAGTAAAAAATAGGAAATAATAATAAAAAAAAATAAATAAATAAATTCGGATGAATAGGAGATGTGAAGTAAGAGGTCGACAGGAGGTGTGTTTGATCAAGGAGGACCTGTGCTCCTTCGAGGACGACTCAAGGGGAACCTGTACCGTTCGCTATGCACTTTCGAGGACGAATCCTTACAAGACTATGTGAAGTTCGTGAGTGGCGAAGTGAAGTGGATTTAGAATGAGGATGTGTCTGTGTGTGTGTGTGTTTGTGTGTGTGTGCGTGCAAGGTCGCGATCGCTTGGCCTACTCGTAAACGGCGATTGATTCTCGCATACTATCAGTTTCTCTTCCCTCTTTCCTTCTCCCCCTCTCAGTCGCTCCCTTTCTATATATACTCTTTCGCGCGCTCTCTCTCTCTCTCTCTCTCGTCTTTCTTTCCCTCTCACCATGTTACCTCCCATCCTTCCCTCCCCCCCCCCCTTCCCACTCCCTTCCCCTCCCATTCCTACCCTTCTAACCCTCCCCTCTCACACCCTTCCCCTACCCTTCCACCCCCCCCCCCATCTGCCCCTACTACCTCTACATTCCCCCCTCCCCCCTTCCCCCCCTCCCCCCTCCCATGCGCCCATAGGCTGTTCTGGAAGACCACCCACCGAGCACCGCGCGCCCATCCGAACCTCTTCTCGGCCGCCCAAAAATAAAAGCGCTTGCCCGCTCTCACGCCCATCGGAGCTCAACAACTGTACCGCGCCGCCCAATCATATCACATGGGCGGACGTGTTTTATGACAGTGACACTAATAATAGCAATAAAGATGATGATGAAGACGGATCGAGATAATAATTGTCAAAGGTGCGAACGTGACCGAACGGGAGACAATGACAATATTGATAAATAACGTTGAATCGCGCAAGTGCTTTTGGCCGTTAATCGTAATTACGGTGGTAATTACGATAATTAATGACGCTAGAGCTGATGGGAATGATATTAATGGTAATCTAGTAACATTGTTATGAAGTGTTGATGATGGTAACTATATCATTGATATGATAATGTGTGTGAGAGAGAGAGAGAGAGAGAGAGAGAGAGAGAGAGAGAGAGAGAGAGAGAGAGAGAGAGAGAGAGAGAGAGAGAGAGAGAGAGAGAGAGAGAGAGAGAGAGAGAGAGAGAGAGAGAGAGAGAGAGAGAGAGAGAGAGAGAGAACGAACGAAAAGTAACACAACAAACAACAAACAACAACAATAATAAAAGAACGTGTTTTAGCCAATCGTAATCATTATGATAATTAGCGCCCCTCGCTCCTATCTCATAATCCTTGCTGATGATTCCGCGCGGCCTAATTATCCGAGTTTGGTAAATGAGATTATAATTAATCACTCGCCTCAACGGGCAGGCAGAAAGAGACTCATTCATGAGATTTTTGCGAGGGGGGAGAGAGGGGAGGAGGGGGAGGGGGAGGGGGAGAGAGGGGAGGAGGGGGAGGGGGAGGGGGAGAGGGGGGGGGAGGGGGAGGGGGAGGGGGAGGGGGAGGGGGAGGGAGGGGGGGGGGGGGGGGGGGGGGGGGGGGGGGGGGGGGGGGGGGGGGGGGGGGGGGGGGGGGGGGGGGGGGGGGGGGGGGGGGGGGGGGGAGGGGGGGGGGGGGGGGGGGGGGGGGGGGGGGGGGGGGGGGGGGGGGGGGGGGGGGGGGGGGGGGGGGGGGGGGGGGGGGGGGGGGAGGGGGAGGAGGAGGAGGAGGATGTGGAGGTGGTGGAAGAGGTGGATGGCAGAAATGGTTATTTTGTTTGTATGTCTTGTTTATGTGTCTGTTTTCTTTCCCTGTATCTTCTAACCATCTCTGTTTCTCTCGGAATGTCTGTCTGTGTTTGTGTGTCTCTCTGTCTCTCTCTCTCTCTCTCTCTCTCTCTCTCTCTCTCTCTCTCTCTCTCTCTCTCTCTCTTCTTTCTCCCCTTCGTATGTATTTAAATTTGCTTACTTATGACCAAATGCATTGTTACCTAAACATT
>BOPN01001341.1:219218-229218 GCA_017312705.2 Penaeus japonicus
TTAGAAGACTTATTTATTCTTTCTTTTTCTGAGAAACACAAAAGTCAAAACATCTTTCATTCTTGTGTTCGTGTTTACTCTCCTTAAAGCACAACCTTATGTAACTCTACTGACTCCCCCAAAGACTCTACCCCGACTCTACTTAATTAATCTACTTAGCCGACTCTACTTAGCCGACTCTACTTAATTAATCTACTTAGCCGACTCTACTTAATTAATCTACTTAGCCGACTCTACTTAATTAATCTACTTAGCCGACTCTACTTTATTAATCTACTTAGCCGACTCTACTTAATTAATCTACTTAGCCGACTCTACTTTATTAATCTACTTAGCCGACTCTACTTAATTAATCTACTTACTCTACATGCACTTCCTTCTTTGCTTTGCACTGCGCCTGAGAACAACCTCGACACCAGTAATGATATTTCCCTTATAAAGCATCACTCACAAATTGCTTCGAAGGGAAGGTGTTACAACTCAACCCACTAATTACCTGGGCAATTAAGAGCCACGTCAGGTAGCCAGAGGATTTAATTGGTAATTCAGAATTGGATGCGTCGTCCTTGCGTCTACGGCTGCGGACGCCCAGCTCTCGCCTCACCTAATGCTTCTCCCCTCCTTCTTTTTTTTCCTCCTATTTCATTTCTTCCTCCATCCTCTTTCTCCTCTTACTCTTCTTTCTCCTTGTCCTCCTTCCTTTTTTTTGCTCCTCTTCCTTTTCTTCCTCCTCCATGCTCTCTCTCCTAATCTTACTTCTCTTCCTCTTCATCCTCCTTTCTCCTCCTCAGAATCAGAACCAGAAGAAAAAGAAGGAAAAAAAAAAGACTAAAGAAGATGCTGTAAGTCCCAACAGTACCAACATTGCCAACATCCCCACCCCCCCTCCCTCCCCCCTAGACGCCGACGATGGCCCTGAAGGCGTGGGTACTTAGACACCTCAAGAGCTCCGTTTCCCCCGACGTGTGTGACGGCCGATTCCGTTTCCCCCGCGTGTGTGACGGCCATAGGGGGGGGGGGGGGCATTTGTACAGCGTTTGGCAACCATAACTAATGTTGCTTTGGAAGGAAATGGAAGACAATGGTTTCTGTAACATACGGTGAGGGAGGAGGGGGAAGGAGGGAGAGGGGGAGAGGAAGGGAGAGGGAGAGAGATAAGGGAGGACGAACGAGGAGGTAAGGGAGAAGGGAGGGGAGGGCCTTTTGGAATATCCAGAAGTGTTAGATTTTGTTGTTGGTGGTGGTGCTTATTTTTTCTTATTTCTAAGATTCATGACTGGTATATATAGTCATCGATATATCTATTTATCTAACTATCTATCTCCTGAATACTTACATAACTACTTATATATCTGTTTGTCTGCTTTGTCTGCCTCTGTCTCTCTCTCTCTCGATATATATATATATATATATATATATATATATATATATATATATATATATATATATATGTATGTATATATATATATATCTATCCATCTATCTATCAATTTATCTATCTTTATCTGTACGAATGCATGAGTGTGTGCATATAAACACACACTATATATACACCATAAGATCTGAACTCCTTTGAATCTGAACTACTTACTTAGACACCATACCTTCGCCGCAAGCACTACACTCCCACCCTCCCTGCAAGCACTACCTTCCTCTCACTACCCCTTCTCATCCCTCCTCCAGCCCCTTCACCCTCTCTGAAGGATCCGATAATTACCTTACGTCTATTCCTCTCAGGTATCCTTCCTCCCCTCCGCTCTACCTCTTCCTTCCCCCCCCCCCCGTCCCTCCCCCTCCTATCCTCCTCCCTCCTTCCCCTTCCTCTCTGGTCCTTCTCACCCCTCCTTTCCCTCCCTTCCCTCCCCCCTCCTTCCTCCATTCACACGTCACTCTACCGTCGCACATCCCTCATAGCAGGGACAAGCCGAATGAAAAGGAAAGAGAGAGAGAGAGAGAGAGAGAGAGAGAGAGAGAGAGAGAGAGAGAGAGAGAGAGAGAGAGAGAGAGAGAGAGAGAGAGAGAGAGAGAGAGAGAGAGAGAGAGAGAGAGAGAGAGAGAGAGAGAGACAGAAAGATAGAGAGAGAGAGAGAGAGAGAGAGAGAGACAGAAATAGTGGTAGCTAAAAAGATACCCTTACCCCCCACCCCACACCCCTCCACCCCCCAGTCCAATCAAATCGTGGGAAAAACACGTTGAATTCCGACTCGCATTCGTGCATTCGTCACCGTTGCCCGTCATGTGGGTTCTGGTCGAGGAGGATCGAGACGCGGATTCGAAGCGTTTCGGATCAAGAAAGAAAGAGGAGAAAAGGGGGAGAGGGAGAGTGAGAGTGAGAGTCAGGGAGATAGAGAGAAGGGTGGAGGGAGAGAGAGAGAGAGAGAGATAGGGAGAAAGAGAGAGAGAGATCAAATGATAGACAGAAAGAGAGACAAAGAGAGAAACATACAGAAAGATAGAGAGAGATCGAGAGAGACAGAGAGACAAAGAAAGAGAGAGAGACTGGCAGATAAAGAGAGATCGAGAGAAAAGGAACTAAGAAGAAGGATATAGATAAATGCTGAAGGATTACGACGTGAGAGAAAGAGTCCTTAGGTGTCCATGCAAAGAGCGTCTTCCTTCGGAGTGACTGTTGGATGAAGGATTCGCACAGACACTCAAAAGGACCTTCGTTTTAGGATTTGAAGGATTTTTTTCTTTTCATCCTCTTCTTCTTTTTCTTGTTCTTCTTTTTCTTGTTCTTGTTCTTGTTCTTCTTGTTCATGTTCTTCTTTTTCTTATTATTATTTATATTGTTCTTTTTCTTCTTCTCTTAATCTCAGTTTCTTTCTCTGGCTGATCTTCATCGTTTAGGATAAAGGACTTAAAAGAAACGCTTTTTAGGATGAAGGATTTTCAACTCTTTTTTTCTTTTTCTTTTTCTTCTTCTTTTTTCTTTTATTGAATGCTTCATAACGACATTCAATGGATACTCAAAAGGCTTTTTATTTCGTAAGATTTATTATTATTATTATTATTATTTTTTTTTTTTTTACGGTTTTCAGAGATACTTAAAAGGACTTCCGTTTAGGGTGAAGGATTTTCAGTCTAAGGACCTAGGGAGAAGGATGGCTAGGATGGTCAAGGGAATCCGAATCAGGCAGGGAAGGATGCTCTTAGGGAGTTTATTGAAGAAAATAAGATTCAAGGATTTGGATATGTTCAAGTCTGATGGTGATGATAATGACGATGAATATAATGAAGATGATGATAATTACGATGAATATGATGATGAAGATGACGATGGAGATGTGACAGTGATGATAAAGATAGCGATGATGATGATGAAGATGATGATGTTGCAGGGAAGGACATAATTAGTTGCAAGACAACGAAGAGGAGGAGGAAGAAAGGATGGAAGACGAGATGGAGGATGAGGAAGATCAAAGGATAGGAAGGAGAGGATGAGAAGGATCGTACCATTGGTAACTTGATGAATGCAGGAGGGGGAGGAGGGATATAGGGGGAAGGAGGAGGAGGAGGATAGGGGGAGGGAGGAGGAGGAGGAGGAGGGGGAGGGGAGGAGGAGAGATATAGGGGGAGGGAGGAGGAGGAGGAGGATAGGGAGGGGAGGAGGAGGAGGATAGGGAGAGGGAGGAGGAGGAGGGGGAGGAGGGGGACTGGCAGAGGAGATGAGAGGGGGGTAGGAAGGGGATAGGAGAAGGGGATGGGAAGGGGGGAAGGGAGAGAGGAAGAGGGAAAAAGAGGAGTAACGTCAAAAATAATGACAACAGTATAATGATGATGATGATGACAATGATAACAACAGTAACAATCAATACAACAGATTCTGATAATCTCAACACTAACACAGAGACTAAGAATGAGAGGAGGAGAAACACGCCTCCCTCTTCCCCCTCCCCCAACACCCCCACCCCCTTCACCAACCCCACCAACCACCACCCCCACCTACCCCCCATCCACCCCACACCTACCCCCATCCCCCCCACACCCCCACCACATCACCCCACACCACCCTCACCAACCCCACTAACCACCACCCCCATCCACCCCAACCCCTCCTCTCCCCTTCCTCCCCTCCCCTCCCTCCCCTCCCCCCTCCCCCCCCCACCCTTGCCTTGCAACCGAAGACGCAGAGCAAACAGAAGTCATGATCCAGAAAGAAATCCCGAAATGATTGCAACCCGAGACCCACTCAGAGGACACTTTGCCTCGGCCTTTCGTAAACTTGGTTCGGTTGACGGCGGCAGTTTATGGGGCGGGCTGGGGGCTGGGGCTCTCCCTCACGCTGTGGCTGTTGTAGTTTGTGGCTCATTTACGGGGTGGGTGGGGGGGGGGGGGGGGAGAGAGCGTGGGGGTGGGAGGGGAAGGGTTAGGAAGGGAGGGTTTGGTAGTCTTTTGGGGATTGTTGTAGTTTGTGGCTCATTTACGGGGGGGGGAGGGGAGGCGTGGGGGAGGGTTGGAAGGGAGGGTTTTGTAGTCTTTTGGGTATTTTGGGGGCTTTCTTATGTTTTTTTTCTTGCAATTTCTGTCTGTGTGTCGTTTTTGACTACTTGTTTTTGCCTTTTTCTCTTGCTTTCTTATTTTGTCTCTTTTTTTATCTGCCTCTTCCTTTTCCTCCCCCTCCACCTGCTGATCCCCCTTCCCCCTCCACCTCCTCCTCCCTCACCACCTCCCCCTTGACACCTCCTCCTTGACACCTGCTCACGACACTCCCGCGCCACAAACGATCGGCCGCACTGGGTCTGTCTGTCTGTCTCTCGGGCCGAGCTCCTTTGTGCTCTCACGTCGCCTCGGTATCTCGGGGGTCGCGGTTGCCCTCTGCTCGCCTGCCTGCTCGCCTGCTCGCCGCCACGTGTCTTGCTAGAGTGGGGTGGGTGGGTGGGTGGATGAGGGTGGGGTGGGTGGGTGTTGTGGGGGTGGGGGTGGGGTTTGTTTCTTTGCTCGTGGAAGGTTTATTTGCTTTTTTTCTGTCTTTCTTTTTTTACTTCTTTCTTTCTCTTTTTTTTTTGTTACTTTTTTATTTTTATTTTTTTTTATACTTCTCCCTGTCTTTTTTCTCGCTCTCCCATCATCGCCTCCCTTCCAGTGTGTATGTATATGTACGTGTGTGTACGTATATAAACATCCAAAATACATATCCTGAAGAGATAGAATCACCATGCCTCTTACCACAAACACTCACCATCTTACTTCTAGCCATGATAAACAAAAACAAACAAACAAACAAACAAACGCAGATAAAATGGGGTAGACGCCGAGATAACAAGAAACTTCACAATGAACGACCACGACTTCTAGACGACAAGGGGGGGAGGGGGAGAGGAAGGGAGGGAGGGAGAGGGAGGGAGGGAAGGATGGGAGAGAGGAAGAGAATGGAGGGATGGAGAGAGGAAGGGAAGGAGAGAGGGATAGAGGGAGGGAATGATGAGAGGGAGGAAGGGAGTGGAGCGGAGGAGGGAGGGACGGATGGAAGAGCAAAAGGAAGTGGAGGGATGGAGAGAGGAGAGAGTAAAACTAAGAAAAGAGAGAAAAAGTAGATAGGTAAGGAGGGAGGGCAGAAAATGGAGAGGAGTAGAAAGGGAGGAAGGGAAAGGAGGGAGGAAATGAGATAAGGGGAAGAAGGGAGAGGAAGGAGAAGAGAGGAGGGGAGGAGGGAGGGTGGAGGTGTAGGGGGGGGGGGGGAATAAGGGAGTAAAGGCAGTAAGGAAGGAAGGGTGATAGATGGAGAACGGTGGAGGGGGGGGGGAGGAGGAGGGGGTGTTCGGTAGTCCACCACAAGACAACACTCTCATCCTATCCCCCTCATCCCCCCGCCCCCCGCCCCTAGCCCTCAGACACCCAGCCCCCACCCCCCTCCCCTCCTATACCCCCTTGACTTCTCCCCATCCCCTCCCCCCCCCCCCCCACCAAACCCACTTGATTCTCTCAACCATAAACACATCGTTTCGCATTGTTGGCCTGACCGCAGAACCTCACTGTAAATCACGGCGGGCGAGACTCTCCCTCCCCCCTCCCCCCCACTCCTCGGTCTTCCCCCTCCCTCCTCCTCACCCCTGTCCGTCCTTCGTATCCCCCCCCCCCCCCCCACACACAACTTCTTCTCTCTCTCCTTCTGATCCTCTATTTTCTTCTTATTCTTCTTCTTATTCTTCCTCTTCTTCTCTTTCTGATCTTCGTTCTCTTCCACTACCTCCGCTTCCTCCTTCTCCCTTCCTCCTCTGCCTATTACTCATCCTTTGCCTCCTCTCTTCTTCCTCCTCCTCCTCCTCCTCCTCCTTCCACTTCCTCTCCTTTATTCCTTTCCCTCCTCTTTCTTCTCCTCCTCCTATATCTTCTTCTCTACCTCCTCATCTTTCTCCGCCTCTCTTCCTCTCCTACCTTCTTCTTCTTCTTCTCCTCCTCCTCCTCCTCCTCCTCCTCCTCCTCCTCCTACACTTCCTCCTCTGCCTCCTATTCTTCTTTCTCCTCCTCCTCCTCCTCCTCCTCCTCCACCACCACCTCCTCCTCCCCTCCTCTTCCTCCTCCTCGACCCTCTTGCACTTTCACTTCCTCTTCCTTTCCCCTATCTTCCTTTCCCCCCCTTTCTTCTTCCTTCTCTCATTTCGTCTCCTTTTTCTTTCGCCTTTAACCGCCATTACCCCCGGACACCCACCCTCCCATCCCTCCCCCTCTACTCCCTCCCTCGCCTCCCCCGCAGCTTCCGAAATTGATGTTTTCACGCCGTCGCACAAAAGATAAGCTGGATTTATGGCCATAAAATAAGCGGCCGGGAATATATATATATATATATATACATACATATATATATATATATATATATATATATATATATATATATATATATATATATATATATATATATATATATATATATATATATATATATATATATTAATACTGTATATATTAATATATGTTTTTGTATTACATATGTACGTATGTATGTTTGTATGTTTATGTTTATTTGTATAACTTTCTTTCATTTTAATCGTATATTAAAGACAGTTATGTGTACGTGTGCATATGTATTTATCTGTATATGTTTGTATTTTTTAAGTGCTACACACATACACACTCACACATGCACACACACACACACACACACACACACACACACACACACACACACACACACACACACACACACACACACACACACACACACACACACACACACACACACACACACACACACACACACAGTTCCTTCCCCCGCTCAAGACACTTCAAAGGAAGGAAATAAAAACAAACGAGATATTCCCGAGAGAGTAATTTTTCCCACGGTCCAGCAAAAATTCCCACGGTAGGTCCTCGGGGCTCTTTCCGGATGGGGAAGGAGGAGGAGGGAGGGAGGGAGGGAAGGAGGGGCGGGAATGGGTTGATTGGGGGCGGGTGTGTGGGTGGGTGGAGGCGGGAAGAAGGAGGGGGAGGGGGAGGGTGTGTGCACGCGCTCGACAGCACACTTACACACACGCGCGAACGCCGATCGTGTGAATTCCGGCACGCTCTCCACTTCCGGTCGTGCGCGCGGAAACCGAAATTGAGAAATCACAAAGACAAGAGAAGAAAATATAAACAGAAAAAAGGGAACTTTTATCGAGTCTGTTGTTTTATTTATTATTTTACGGCTGAAGAGATATTTTTGAAATTACGTATATATATTTTTGTTGATATATAAAAAATATGTATATAAAGATTTTTTTTATACAAAATTAATTGAAAGAGAAAGAAATCAATAAAAGAAGAAGAAGAAGAAGAAGAAAAGATGATAAAAGAACAGAGGAAACGAAAGAAGAAAAACAAACAAAGCGAGAATGTGTTCACTGTAGCGGGGTTCCCTGACCGCGGAAAATAAGTGGCCTTTGAGTAGGGTGGGAGGAGGGGGGAGGAGGGGTTGGGGAGGGAGGGGAGAGGAACAATGGTGTTTTGGGGAAATAGGAGGAGAGAGAGGATAGGTGGGCGGGGTGGGGGCGGGGGAGGGGGCGGGAGGGAGGGAGGGAAAGGAATTAAGGAAAGAAAAAAAAGAGAGAGAAAGAGAGATATAAATGACCTGCGATAGAGAAGGAGAGAGAGAGAGAGAGAGAGAGAGAGAGAGAGAGAGAGAGAGAGAGAGAGAGAGAGAAAGAGAACCGGCGAGATAAAGACAAAGAAGTGGATAACGAGAGAGAATGAAAGAAAAGAAGAAAGGAGAAAGAGGAGGAGGACGAGGAGGAGGAGGAGGAGGAGAGGGGGAGGGGCGAAGGAGGAACCAAGGAGGGGATGAGAAGCACGTGTGACCAGAACGTGCCACCAGTCAGACGCCGAAGAGGACGCGTGGCGGTGGGAGGGAGGGGGGGGGTTCCTATTAGGGAAGGGGGTCCTATGAGAGAGGGAAGGGGGGTACTTTGAGGGAGGAAAGGGGGTCATGTGAGCGAGGGGAGAGGAGAAGGTGGAGGAGGGGAAGGGGGAGAAGATGGAGCATAGGGAAAAGGGAGAGAAGAGATGTGTAGGAGGAGGAGGAGGCGGAGGAGGTATTTAGCGGGGTGGGAAGGGAAGGAAGGAAGAGGGGGTGAGGTGGAGGGAGAAGTGGAAGGAGGAAGAGAAGAAGGATGAGGAAGAGGAGGAGAAAGGGGAGAAAGGAATTGTAGCAGAAGGAAGAAGGAAAAGGAGGAGGAAGAGGAGGAGGACGAGAGGGAGTACAAAAAAGAGGAAGAGGACGAGGGGAAAGAGAAGAAAGAGGGAAAAAAGAAGAAAGTAAGAAAGGAAGGAAAAGGAAGTGAAGTGAAGGGGGAGAGAGGAGAGTGAAGAGGGAAGAGGAAGAGGAATGGGAAGGAGAGGAAAGTGAAGGGGCGGAGGGAAAGTGAAGGGGGGGAGGGAAAGAGGAAGGGGAAAGGGAGGAGGGTGAAGGTGGGGAAGGGGAAGGGGAAGAGGAAGAGGAAGGAGAGGAGAGTGAAGAGGGGGAAGGGAGGAAGGGCTTCTAAGCGAGGCTAAGAACCAACTAAGATGATCTTCACATCTCGCCAGTTTCCTAATTAGGTTTGATTTTTGGTTTTCCTTTTTTTTTCTTTGGGGGCGTGGGCGGGGGGGGGGGGGGGTTTCCTTCTTATTCGGCGAAAGGAAAATATTTTAGATCTGACTATTTGCCTTCAGTCTTTCTATTTTTTGTTTTTACTTTTCATTTACTGGATAAGGAGAGAGAGAGAGAGAGAGAGAGAGTGAGAGAGTGAGTGAGAGAGTGAGAGTGAGAGAGAGAGAGAGAGAGAGAGAGAGAGAGAGAGAGAGAGAGAAGGTGAGAAAGAGAGAGAGAGAGAGAGAGAAAGAAAGAAAGAGAGTAAGTGATAAAAAAAGAAAGATATATATAAACAGAAAAACAGAAAGAGATGAAAAGAGAAAGACAGCGAGAGATATACAGAGAAAGAGAAAGAAGAAGAATAAATAAATATATGAAAAGAGAGAAAGGAGAAGAGAAGAAGCGAGGAAGCAAGGGAGAGAGGCGGAGGGGAGGGGATATGAGAGAGGAGGGGGAGGGGAGGTAGGATCAACCCCCCCCCCCCGCCTTGTCCGTCAACACCTTGACAGACACGCGATTTAAGTACCTTGTCGCTCCCCCCCTCCCCCTCCCCCACCTCCTCTCGCTCCTCCCCCCTCCCCCCTCCCCCCTCCCCGCTCCTCTCGCCCGTCCGTTCCTTCCTCGTTTAGCGCTGTGTGATTATCATTATTTTTTCCCCTCTTCTTCCCTTTTTCCTTCATTCTCTTCTTATCTCCATTCCCTTCCCTTTCGTGTTATTTATTTTTGTCTTGTGCTTTGTCTTATTTTTCTTTCTTTTTCAGCGTTCTTGTACTTCATGGTCATCATTTTTTTATCTTCGTCTTATCGTTATTGTTATCATTATCATTTTTATTATTATTATTATTATTATTATTATTATTATTATTATAATCATTATGATCATTATCATGATATTCTAACTCCTTTTCTCTTCTTCTATTTCTTCTTCTTCATCTCCTTTTTTCTTCGTTT
>BOPN01001341.1:239218-241718 GCA_017312705.2 Penaeus japonicus
AACGGGGAATAAACATGTGAGATAAGCAGAACAAGAGAGAATGATAAGAGGCAAAGGGAGATGTAGAAAGGAAGAGAAATGTGATGGTGCTACATATGCTTGGTTGATAAAGATGGTGATGATTCTGTTAGTGCCTTTTAATTAAACTATCACTGTTTAAAGGGGGGGGGGGGAGAGAAAGGGGTATGGGGAGGAGGGGGGAGGGATAAGGAGAGGAGGGGGATAGATGAGGGATAAGGGGAGGAGGGGGGAGGGATAAGAAGAGGAAGGGGATGGGTGAGGGGGAAAGGGAAAGGAGAGAAAGGGGGAAGGGGAGGTGGGGGATTGGGAAGGGGGTGGATGAGGGGGAAAGGGAAAAGAGAGAAAGAGAGAAGGGGAGGATGAGGGATTGGGAAGGGAATGGATGAGGGGGAAAGGGAAAGGAGAGAAAGGGGGAAGGGGAAGGGGAGGTGATAAAGGAAGGAGGAGGATGGAGAGAGAGGGATGAGGAAAAGAGAAAGAGGAAGAGGAGGGAATGGAGAGAATGGAGAAGGGAAGTAATGAGAGGTGATGGAAAGTAGGTAAGAAAAAGGAAATAGAGAAAGAGCGAGAGGGAGAGAGAGAGAGGGGGGGGGGAGGGGGGGAGACCACATCCAGTGCTCGTGATGTTACTTCATGTTTACGACATCAGCGATTTGATGGGCGTGTGAGGCCCCCTTGACCCCGCCCTCACGCCCGCGCAGTCTCACTCCTTTCAGTCTTCACGCCCGCGCACTCGTCACCGCCCACACACGCCCGACCCGAAGCCCGTGTTCTCCAAAGACCAAACCAAGAAAACCGTTGTTGTTGTTGTTATGAATATTGTTGTTGCTATTGTTTTTGTTTTGTTGTTGTTTGGCCTAAATAGACCATTTCAACTACAGTGTCAGGTAGCACGCCCATCTTCACTCGCAATTCACGCCGCCCACGTCCGCCCGCGGCCAAGAAATCTATGGTGCCTTCTTCCTTCCGACTGAAGATGGGAGAGAGAAGGGAGATGAGGACGGGGGAGGGAAGGGGAGGAGAAGAGGGAGGGAAGGGGAGGAGAAGGGAAGGGAAGAGGAGGAGAAGAGGGAGGGAAGGGGAGGAGAAGAGGGAGGGAAGGGGAGGAGAAGAGGGAGGGAAGGGGAGGAGAAGAGGGAGGGAAGGGGAGGAGAAGAGGGAGGGAAGGGGAGGAGAAGAGGGAGGGAAGGGGAGGAGAAGGGGAGGGAAGGGGAGGAGAAGAGAGGGTGTTTATGGCTTCATCACGGGTAATCGCTCCCCGCGCATGCTTGAGGAACACGCGTGAAGGAGAAGAGAGAGAAGGACGAGCATGAAGGGAATAAAAAAATAAATACGAAGAGAGGAAACTTCTCGTTCTTTTCATCTACTTAGCTTTCAATTTCTTTTTCTTTTTCTTTTTTTCTTTTTTTTCATTTATCTCGATTTTCTTTTTTTTTTTTCCTTTTGGCTAATCTCCCTCGTTCTTTTCCTTCGTCTTTGTCTTCCACCTCCACCTCTTTCGCCTCCCCCTTTTTCTCCTCTTTCTCCTCTTCCTCTTCTTCCTTCGCCTCCTCCTCCTCCTCCTCCTCCTCTTCCTCCTCTTCCTCCTTCTTTTCCCCCTTATTCCTCCTTCGCCTCCTCCTCCTCCTTCTCCTCCCTCTTATTCCTCCTTCGCCTCCTCCTCATGCTCTTCTTCCTCCTCCTCCCCCTTCTCCCCCTTATTCCTCCCATGCTTGGGTCTGTAAAGATGTTATCGCAACTCTGTCTTATGGTCACTAAGGCGGAACAGTATTTCAAGGAACGAAGGAAAAGAGGGGGGGGGGGGGATAGGAGGAGATAGGAAGAAAGAAATAGGAAGACATAAATAAGGAGAAGGAAATAGGAAGATAAAAGAACAGAATGAGAGAAAGGATCTGAATCACACTCTGTAATTTACATATTCTGTAATTTCGTATTATGATATACGCAGCACTCAATTCCTTGTACACACATTAATACCGGTAGAAGCATGCAAAGTGCATGTGCTTTTGCGAGCGAGCATGCATGACAAAAAAAAAAAAAAAAAAAAAAAAAAAATCAAGGAGGGCAAAGTATGTCCAAATTATTTGCCAAAATTTCTTGTAGTCTCGAATTACAAGTCCTCCTCGATGTCTCAAGTACCTGAAGACTTTCCTCTGGTTGGTAGGAGAGTGACCATCACAGCCTCCCGCTTTTCAAGTTTTTCCCCCAGAAACGAAACTCGTATTTAAGTGGCGCTTATTCGCATTCTACAAGGTCCACCTCCAAGCACCCGAATATTGCACATTTCTCTTCGGTGTGTTCTTGAAATCACTGAGGAATTTGGAAGAAGGAGGTTCAAGGTGGAGTCGAAGAGGAGAAAAGGCTTGGGAAAGGAAGGCTGGTCTTTAGGAGAAAATTGAAGTGAAATCGTAAATAAGTTAAATTGATAAAGCAATTTGTAGTTCGTTCTTTATTGTTGTGAAGAATCTTTAGGCTGGGA
>BOPN01001341.1:244218-246718 GCA_017312705.2 Penaeus japonicus
TCTATCTATCTCTATCTATATCTACTTATCTTTCAATCCATTTCTTCTTATTTGTATTTGTGTTTAACACAATACAACCCACCTCTCCCCTCCCCACCCACCCAACCATACCCCCCACCCACCTACCCACCAACCCATACCCCCCCACCCCGACACACACACACACACACACACACACACACACACACAGACACACACAGTCGTCTACCACGACCCACCTGAAGGGAAGTATAAAAAGAAAAAAAAAATCATCGGTAGAGCTTCCCACCAAGAGACGGAGACGCTAGCGTGTTGGGAAATTACACAGTCAAAACCACAGAAGCGATTTCAGGATGCTGTGGAGATACTGGTGCCAGTTCGCTTATTTTTCGGGGCAGGAATGTTCTTGCTTTTGTTGTTGTTGTTGGTGGTGGTGTGTGTTTTGTTTTTTTGTTTTTGTTTTTGTTTTGTGTGTATGTATTTTTGGGGTTATTTGTTTTGTGTGTTTCATCATTTTTTTTTTCTAATTCTTATTTTATGTATGATTTTTTTTTACATTTTGTGTTTGTTTGTCTATTAGTGTGTTCGAGTTTATTCAGATTTTTTTTTTCTACCCCCCCCTCTCTCTCTCTCTCTTAGCCTTGTATTCCTCTTGTTAATTTTGCATATCGTTATTTTATCGATTGATATTTTTTATGTCGTGACAAAAACAAAACGATAAAGAGACAAAACAAATCAACAAATAATTAAACACCCAATAATAAAACCGAATAAAACAAATCCGGAGACAACAAACACTCGAAAAGACCATAAAAGGGGAAAAAAATAATGATAAGAAATAATGATAATGATAATGATAATGATAATAATGATAAGAATAATAATAATAATGATAATGATAATAATAATAATAGTAACAATAATAATAACAATAATAATAATAATAATAATAATAATCATAATAAAAAAAACGAGTCAGTTCCGAAGAAATAAAAAAGAAAGAGTTAAGCGCGCCGGCGACATGTGGCAACTGCACCACGGGGGAAGGAGGCAGCTGTCATAAAGCGAATCCCGCACGCATTTTTCCCACACTCGCCAGCATCACCCTCTGTAATCGGGTTTCATATCTCCTTCGTGATACCAGAGACACAGGGAGTTGAGTTTCCCGTTTCTTGCTTTGTCCTTGTTCTGGGGGGGGGGAGGGGGGAAGGGGGAAGGGGTGTTCTTCCCCTCCCCCCTCCCTTCTCCTCCTCCTCCTCCTCCTCCCTTTACCCCCTTCCCTCTCTCTCTCTCTCTCTCTCTCTCTCTCTCTCTCTCTCTCTATTCGTTTTTTTCTCTCAGTTTTTCACTCTGTCTCTGTTTCACTCTCTTTTACTCCGTGTCTTTTTCACTCTTTCATTCTCTCTCTCTCTCTCTCTCTCTCTCTTTGTCTGTCTGTTTTCCTTACCTCTCCTGCCTTCTCGTTTTTCCCTATCTCTCTCTCTTTCACTATCTCCCCCTCGCTTCTTCCCTCCTTCTCTCCTTACCTCCCACCCGCCTTCTCTCATTCTCTCTCTCTCTCTCTCTCTCTCTCTCTCTCTCTCTCTCTCTCTCTCTCTCTCTCTCTCTCTCTCTCTCTCTCTCTCTCTCTCTCTCTCTCTCCCTCCCCTCTCTCTCTCTCGACATAAATCACAAAGGTGTATTTGGTATCTAATTACACAGTATATTCGCCGTGTGGGATCCGCCGTTCTCGGGGTCAGACTTAAAAGGTGAGAATGCGTTCCCGTGGCATATTATTACACTGATAGTAAATTGATGTAAATTTTTGATAATATGCCCTTTTGCGCCGGGGACTGATCGGCTCTGGTCTGCCCCCCGTACCCCGCCCACCCCCTCCCCACCCCCCTCCCCACCCCCACCCCCACCCGTCCTCTTCCTCTCCATACCCTCCTTTGCTATCTTGCGGGGCTCTTTTGGTGTTACATTGGGAGGCTGAGGGATGGGGGAGGGAGAGAGCTTGAGGGGGGTAAAGGGGAGGAAGGGGGTGGGGGAAGGGAGATTGGGCTGAATATAAGAGACGGAAAGGGGAAGGGGATGGGAGATAGAGGAGAGGGAGAAGAAGGAGGCAGGGGGGAGATAGGGGTAGGGGTTAGGTGCATAAAGGAGAGGAAGAGGGGAAATACGATGACAAAGGATGGATAGATAGAAGGGGAAAAGGGGAAGGGAGGGGAAAGGAGGAAATCAAAATTCTGGTAAGCAATTTTGTGAGATCTTAAATTATATATATATATATATATATATATATATATATATATATATATATATATATATATATATATATATATATATATATATATATATACATATATATATATATATATATATATATATATATATATATATATATATATATATATATATATATATATATATATATATATATATACATATATATGTATGTATATATGTATATATATATATATATATATACATATATATATATATATATATATATATATATATATATATATATATATATATA
>BOPN01001341.1:251718-254218 GCA_017312705.2 Penaeus japonicus
CCACCTTATATACTTCAATTTAGCGACCTTCTTCATAACCTACCTCGCTCTTCTGTCTATCTACCTTTTAGAGATACAGTACCACTTATCCACCACACTCTATACTCTACCTTTCAGGACCTACCATTCACACATACCTGAATCTACCCACCGGAATACCTTCATTCGGTCTGCCGTCCGTAACTTATTACCACAGATACCACACACTTGCCACCCTCCATGCATCCCCCCCCCCTCGCCACAGGCACTCTCGTTTGAATTTGCTATCCACAAACCATTCTGGAACCACCGCAACCACTCAACCACAAAGTCCCTCCCGCCCGCAAAACACCATCTGCCACCCACCTCGGCTGCACGTAAAGCTCGGCCTCTTTTTCACTGGTTTGTTTCTCTCTCTCTGTCTGTCTGTCTGTCTGTCTGTCTCTCTCTCTCTCTCTCTCTCTCTCTCTTCTTCTTCTTCTTCTTCTTCTTCTTCGTTTGTTGTTGTTGTTGCAGTTGAAAACAGAAAGGTTGTGTTATTAGATTTGTTTATTTACTTATTTATTTATTTATGTATCTATTTATTTTACATCCGATTTTTTAAAATGTTAGATTATATATATATATATATATATTTTTTTTTTTTTCTGTTTATCCTTGCTTTCTTCTTGTTGTTCTTCTTCTCCTCCTTCTTCTTTTTTGAAAGTTACCGGATCAGTGACCCTCCCTTCGCCAGCAGGAAATGCATAATCGTTTGTTTGATGTTCTTGTTTGTTTGTCAGTTTGTATCGAGTTTTTTTATGCTTTGTTTCTTCCTTGTCTCGTCTGTTTGATTATCTGTTTATCTGTCTTAGTTACCTTATTTACCTTTTGATAATCCGTTTTCTTTACCTTCGGGTTCTCCTAGAGTGTCTTGTTTACCCTTTGTTGTTGCCCAATTCATCTACCTGTTGCATTCTCTCTCTCAACCCTGTTTCTCGGCTTGTTTCTCTCTGTCTCTTTCTTTCTTTCTCTCACTCTTTCTTTTTTTCTCTCTCTTTCTTTCTATCTATCTTTCTTTCGTTTTTTATCTTTATTTTCTTTCTGTTTTCATTCTCTCTCTCTCTCTCTCTCTCTCTCTCTCTCTCTCTCTCTCTCTCTCTCTCTCTCTCTCTCTCTCTCTCTCTCTCTCTCTCTCTCTCTCACTCGCTTCCACGATCTTTCCGTCTCTCTATCTCACCCTACCCCCCCACCTACCCATCCACCCTACCCTCAACTATTCTTCAACCGAAAAAAAAAATAAAAAAGAGAAAAATCTATTGATTAAAGGTCGTATCTATTATACCCATTAAGATGCCTCTTAACCCCCCCCCCCCCTTTTCTTCCCCCCCCTCCCCCCTCTCTTTTGCCGGAGATTACGTAGCTCTCGAGACAATAGCTTTCTTTATTTGCTGGGAAGGTTTCTCGTCATCTTCCCAGACTCACCGGCATCTCATTTGACCCCCGGTAGTGTTGCCAGTGTGCCCCCCCCCCCCCCCCCCCCCCCCCCCACTCCGCTTACTCCGTCTCATCCTTTCCCCATTCCTCCCCCTCCCCTCCCCTCCCCCGAGCTCCTTCCCATCCTCCGTTTACTCCGTCATTTACTCTGGCATCCTCTCTCTCTCTCTCTCTCTCTCTCTCTCTCTCTCTCTCTCTCTCTCTCTCTCTCTCTCTCTCTCTCTCTCTCTCTCTCTCTCTCTCTCTCAAGTCCTTCTTTGTTTCTTTTTTTTTCTTTTTCTTCCTCTTTATCCTGTGTCCTCTTCTGTTCCTACATCTGCTTCTCTTCCTCGTCTTCGCCTTCTTCTACTTCTTATTTTCCTCCTTCTTCTCTTCTTTCTCCTCTTATAACTCTCCCTCTGCCTCCACTTTCATCACCTCCTCATCCAATTTTTCATCCACTTCCACCTCCCCCTCCATCCTCTACCTCAGCATTCCCCCCTCCACTTCCCCCTCCATCCTCCCCTTTCCGCTACGCCTCCACATATACCTCCACCTCCACCACCTTTCCTCCACTTACACCTTCCTTCTCCCCTTCCCCTCCTCCACACCCCTCCGCCTACACATCCACCTTCCCCCTCCACCTTCCACCACCCCTTCCACCTCCACTTCCACCTGCAGCGACGCCAGCGGAAGAGAAAGCGCCCTCAGTGCCCCCCCCCCCCCTCTCTCCCTCTACCCCTTGCTCTCTATCTCTATTTCGCCCTCTCCCTCTCCTTCTCTCTCACTCTCTCCCTCTCTCTCTCCCTCTCCCTCTCACTCTCTCTCTCACACTCTCTCTCTCTCACTCTCTCTCACTCTCTCTCTCTCTCTCTCTCTCTCTCTCTGTCTCTCGCCTTCTGCTCGAGTCGCACAGATTCCAAGCTGCGTGATGCTGTGGGAGTCATATGCGGCTTACGAGATGCTGGGAAAGAGCGAGATGAGAGAGAGAGAGGGAGCCTCGTCGCTTTTGAGTGTTATTTGTTTTTGTCTCTTTGTTTTCCTGTTTGTTTATTTATTATAATAA
>BOPN01001341.1:256718-266718 GCA_017312705.2 Penaeus japonicus
CTTTTTTCCTCTCCTTTTAAATCGCGTGTTACAATCTTCCTTACTAATGGCCGAAACTTTGATTGTTTTTTTATATAATTTTTTGTAATTTCTTTTGCCTTTTATGGCGTTGTTTCACGGTTTAAATTGAAAATCGATTTCTGGAATTGTATTTCCGTTGCGTATATGTTTTACACCTTCTTTTTTGTATATATATACATGATATTTATCTTATATTGCTTAGGAGAGGAAACCGTAATAATTTAGGTAATTGAAGCAGAAAAGGAGACAGAAATAGATAGAAGAGAGAGACAGAAAACGGAGAGAGAAATGTAGAAAAGGAGACAGAAATAGATTGAAGAGAGAGACAGAAAACGGAGAGAGAAATGTAGAAAAGGAGACAGAAATAGAATGAAGAGAGAGACAGAAAACGGAGAGAGAAATGTAGAAAAGGAGACAGAAATAGATTGAAGAGAGAGACAGAAAACGGAGAGAGAAATGTAGACAAAAAGTTGTGTACTTCACAGTAGCGGGAAAGACGTGTTCCATTAACGTCAGTTGAGAAGCTATTGTAATAAAAAAAGAAATGATGAAAATCGAAAAGAATAAAGCACTGAGAGTCACATCAATCGCGAAGATAATATTAATAAAAAGTACGCAGGGAGTGGCAGAAATAAAAAGATAGAAAGAGGGAGAGGGAGAAGGAGACGGAGAGGGAGAGGGAGAAGGAGATAAAGAGAGAGAGGGGGGATATAAAGAAAGAGAGAGAGAAAGAATGATAAAGAGAGAGAGAGAGAGAAAGAATGATAAAGAGGGGAATATAAAGACAGAGAAAGAGAGAGAGGGGGGAGAGATAGAGAAATGAAGACAAAGAGAGACAGACAGACAGAGTGAAAGTGAGAGAGAGAGAGAGAGAGATAGCAAGAGAAACACAACGAGAAAAAAAAGAGAGACAAATCCCCCGATTCGGAGGCTCACCCGCCACGCCCATAGCAACTTGCATATCAACAAATCAATCACGTCAAGGAAAATGAAGGTGATTGTGATGAACGACTCGGCGACCTGAACTCCGTGACGGTCTCGCGGCTCAGGCAGTTATCGCCTCGATGGGGGGTAGGGGGGAGGGGGAGGGGGGAGTGTGTATGGGGGGTAGGTAGGGGGAGGGGTGTGGGGGTAGGGTAGGGGGAGGGGGTATGTGTGTGGGGGTAGGGGAGGGGTATGTGTGGGGGGGTAGGGGGAGCGGGTATGTGTGTGTGGGGGGTAGGGGGAAGGTGTATGTGTGTGTGGGGGTAGGGGGAGGGGAGGGGAGGGTGTGTATGTGTGTGTGTGTGTGTGTGTGTGTGTGTGTGTGTGTGTATGTGTATGTGTGTGTGTGTTGCTAGAAAGAGAGATAGGGAGAAGAGGGACTTGGGAGTGGCAGGGTGTAGGAGAGAAATGGAGTAAGGGAGTCGGAGGGAAGTCCGAAGAAGGAGGGAGAGAAGAGGAGGGAAGGGAAGGGAATAGCGTGAGGGAGAGCGAGCGAGAGGGAGGAAATGTCGATGACAGAAGGAGGGAAAGAGAGGGAAGCGAATGGAGGGGGAGCACGAGATGGAGGAAAAACCGACGAGAGAGGAAAGAGAATGGAGGGAAGGGGAAGGAGCGAGAGGGAAGGAAAGAAGGAGATGGCAAGGGAAGAGAAGGCATCTGATGATCAGGGGAAGGGGAGGGTGGGAGGGGGGAGGGGGGTGTTGATTTCGTAATGGCTTTGGGCTTTTGTATTCAACCTCCTTTTTTTGAGAGCTTTCGGGGCTTCGATGTCTATACACAAGAGCTCGGATCATAATCATATGACTGTGAAAATTACAGCAAAAAAAAAAAGAAGGAAAAAAAAGTGAGGGGGAGGAGGAGGAAGAAGAGGAAGTGGGGGAGGAGGAGGAAGAAGAGGAAGTGGGGGAGGAGGAGGAAGAAGAGGAAGTGGGGGAGGAGGAGGAAGAAGAGGAAGTGGGGGAGGAGGAGGAAGAAGAGGAAGTTGAAGAGGAAACAGAGGAGAAGGAAGCTGAAGAGGAAGCAGAGGAGGCGGAGGACGAGGAAACAGAGGAGGAGGAGGAGGAGCAGGAGGAGGAGGAGGAGGAGGAGGCGACGGCGCAAGGGAGAGACGCCAAGCCTGGCATCTCCAGGTTATGTCTTTCCCACCGCTGCTGGTCGCTCGCATCCCCGCGGGCACACCGCGGTTTTATTCCTTCGCCTCCACCACTCACGCCGGCGTTTTCACGTTTTTTTTTCTTCTTTTTTTTTCTTTTCTTTTTGTCGTGTTTTGATTTTGTTGTTGTTTTTGGTGGTGGTGGTGTATTCCCTGTGTAGGTTTGGTCTAACTTTGATCTCTCTCTTGGTGTGAAATGACCTACACTAACATTTTTACGTCGCTCTTCTCTTTACACCTTTTTCTTCTTCTTCTCCTCCTCTTTCTCCTCATTCTCCTCCTCCTTCTGCTTCTCCTACTCATCCTCTTTTTCCTCCTTCTCCTTGTTCTCTTCTTCCAGTTCCTCATCTTTTTCCTTCTCCTCCTTTCCCCTTGTTATCTTCTTCCTCTTCTTGTTCTTCTTCTTCTTCCTCCTCCTTCTCCTCCTCCTCCTCTTCCTCTTCCTCTTCTTCTTCCCTCCTCCTCCTCCTCCTCCTCCTCCTCTTCCTCTTCCTCTTCCTCTTCCTCTTCCTCTTCCTCCTCCTCCTCCTCTTCCTCCTCCTCCTCTTCCTCCTCCTCCTTCTCCGCCCCCACCCCTCACCCTCTCCGAATCCACAACAAAAGCAAATGACAGTGATGCAGAAATGACAATAAAAGTGAAATTATATGGACAGGAAAATAAGGAGCAGGAAATACAAATATCAAATCTGTAACGGTCTTTTTTTTTCTTTAACAAATTCGGTGTCAATGTTTTTCGCTCTGTTATACCCTCTTTTTTACTGCTGTTTCCGTGTTGTTTTCCTGTTTAAGGGTCGTAAAAGATGGGAGCTCTCTCTCTCTCTCTCTCTCTCTCTCTCTCTCTCTCTCTCTCTCTCTCTCTCTCTCTCTCTCTCTCTCTCTCTCTCTCTCTCTCTCTCTCTCTCTCTCTCTCTCTCTCTCTCTCTCTCTCTCTCTCTCTCTCTCTCTCTCTCTTTCTCTCTCTCTCTCTCTCTCTCTCTCTCTCTCTCTCTCTCTCTCTCTCTCTCTCTCTCTCTCTCTCTCTCTCTCTCTCTCTCTCTTTCTCTCTCTCTCTCTCTCTCTCTCTCGCTCTCTCTCGCTCTCTCTCTCTCTCTCTCTCTCTCTCTCTCTCTCTCTCTCTCTCTCTCTCTCTCTCTCTCTCTCTATATATATATATATATATATATATATATATATATATATATATATATATATATATATATATCTTTCTCCATCTCTGTATGTCTATCTATCTATCTATCTAATTCTATCTCTCTGTATCTATTCATCTATGTGTCTATCTATCTATCTATTTATCTTTTCCAATATTTTTTTCTATGTCTATCTATCTATCTATCTGTCTATATTTCGATCTATTAAATTTCTCATTCTTATTTTCCCTTCCTCCTTTCTCACAATCCCCTCCCCCTTGCCCTCTGTCTCATCATCCCCTGCTCCCTTATTCTCCCTCCCTCACTTCCTTCACTCCCCACCCAATAATATCCCCCCTCCCCCCCCTCCCCCCTCCCTTTTTCCCTTCTCCCCTTCTCCCATTCCCTCCCTTTCCTCCCTCATCCCCTTCCTTCCCCTCCCTTCCTCCCCTTTCCTCCCTCATCCCCTCCCTTCCCCCTCCCCCTTCCCCCCTGCCCCCCCCCCCCCCCCGCCAAAAACCTCCGTGGGAGCTGAGATATTACTTCTCCCAGATCTTGAGACTGAGGTTGCTGTTTACGGGGCCTCGGGCCATCTGCGGTTTTATACCGAAATGATTCTGGTTACTTGATGTGACTCGAGGAACCTCTGCCCCTACCCCTACCCCTCCCCCCTATCCCTCCTTCCTCTCCTACTCCCTCCCATTGACCTGTTCTTTTTTTTTTACTTTTTTCTTTGCTTTTCTTTTTTTTTTTTTTTTTTTTTCTTTCTATCTATTCATCTCTTTCTCTCTCTCTCTACCTCTCTCTCTCTCTCTCTCTCCCTCATTCCCTCATTCCCTCCCTCATTCCCTCCCTTTTCTTCTCCCTCCTCCCTCCTCCCTCCTCCCTCCCCGTCCTCCCTCCTCCCCCTCTCTCTTTCACTCTGCATCTGTCTATCTGTTCATCTACTTTATTATCCGTCACTACTCATTGTTGCTCTCCAAGTGACGTATGTTGCAAGTGACTTTTGTATTGCATGTGGCGTGAGATGCATGACTCAATTATTACTTGTATCATTTTTATACATACATATATATTTTTTTCTGTCTAATTTCTTTCATCTTTTTATAACTACCTTTTCGTAACGATCACGAACGATTGAGTTGTTGAAATATTCGCTTTTATTCCTATTATCATCATTGCAGGCATCCTTAGCATCCCGACTACCATCTCTAAAAAAAAAAAAGAAAAAATGATTATCGTGATCATTTATCATCATTATCATGGCCATTCACGCGGTTAGACGAGAAAATTTTGTGGGTTAGGAGCAAAAGAGGAAAAAAATGATTTGAAAATTTATTCCCGGTGTGAGTTTCCTTAGGGCTTGTGGCCATCTGTTATTGTCAAATTCTTGCCTTTGCCATTAAGATCAAGCGACTGTGACGAGAGAGAGGGAGGGAGGGAGGGAGGGAGGGAGAGGGAGAAAGAGAGAGGGAGGGAGAGAGAGGGAGGGAGAGAGGGAGTGAAGGAGGGAAAGGGAGGAGAGAGAGGGAGGGAGAGAGAGGCGGAAAGAGAGGGAGGGAGGAAGAGAGGGAAGAAGGGAAGAAAAGAGAGAGAGAGAGAGAGAAAGAGAAAGAGATAACATGATTGCTCTTCAGCTCTCCTTTCTCCTCCGCCAACCCCTCCCCTTCTCTCCATCACCACCGCCCCTTTATTTTCTGTTTCACAACCCCACTTCCCCATCCATCACCTCCTCTCCTCCACCTCCACCTCCACCACCACCACCACCACCACCACCACCACCACCACCACCACCTCCTCCTCCTCCTATTCAACAACCTCCTCCATCTCCTCCCCCCGTCCCCCTCCCCCTCCCCCCTCCCCGGCCATCCCCAACAAAACACTAGGCTGCACATACCTGAGCATACCAAGGCGCGCTACCACACACACTGGCGGCCTGGGAGCGTGGGAGCGTGTCGTGCTCGAGACCCTGTTTCGAGATGATTGTGATGCTTACAGGTACTTCCGGTGGGAGAGATTGTTTTCTGTCTCTCTCTCTCTCTCTCTCTCTCTCTTTCTCGCTTGCTCTCTTTTTTTTCTCTTTCTCGCGCGCTTTCGCTTTTGCTATCTCTCTCTTTCGCTCTTTTTTTCTCTTTTTCTCTCAATCGCTCTCTCTCTCTCCATCGCTCTCTCTTTCTCTCTCTCTGTCTCTCTCTCTCTCTCTCTCTCTCTCTCTCTCTCTCTCTCTCTCTCTCTCTCTCTCTCTCTCTCTCTCTCTCTCTCTCTCTCGTTTTAGTCTTGGAGGAGGAAAGGGAGAAGTAGAAGAGAAAGAATAAGATAAAAAAAGTGAGAAGGGAGATAAGGGAGAAGCAAATAACGATAACGAAGAGGAACCAGAGGAACTAGAAGTATGAAAAGTGATGATAAGGAGCGAAGAAGGGGAAGGGAGGGGGAGGGGGAAGGTCCTGTATCAGTTCTCCCCCTACCCCCCACCCTCACCCCCACCCCCACCCTCAATCGATCTCCGAAAGGGAACAAGAGAAGAGGGGAAAAGATGAAGGTTTAATGGTCATCAGGAAGATAGGAGTTACTTTGAGAGCAAGAAGGGAATTCTCGGACTCCATGTAGGGTGTGTGATGGAAGAGCCTATGTGTTTTGTCTTTTTTCCCCCTGACTTTTTTCCCGACTTTTTCTTGATTTTTTTCCCCCGATTTGTTTTTTTCCAGAAAATTTCCTTTGGCTGTTACCCGATTTTCTCCCCCCCAAAAAAAAATTTTTCCCCAAGTATCTGTGAAGATTTTTGCCTTCCATTCCATTATTGTCTATTTTTATTCTAAATCTTTATATCTATATGGAGAGGAAAGAGGCGAAGGAGGGGGAGGAGGGGGGGAGGGGAGAAGAGGGCGAAAGGAAGGGAGAAAGGGGAAAAGAATAGAGAAAGAGAGGAGAAATAAGGAGGAGATTAAGGGAGAGGAAAGAGGAAAAGGAAGGGAGGATGGGGAGGGAAGAGGAGAGGAGAGTGGAGGATGGTGGGATGGGGAGAGGAGAGTGGAGGATGAGGGAAGGTGATAGGAGAGGGGAGGAGAAGGGAGAGGGGGGAGGGGGGAGAGGGGAACACAGAAGAGTTTAAAAGCGCTGGCCCAACCTGCCCCCTAACCAGCCATTAACGAAGTTTTTACACTTCCTTGTGAACTTCTCCCACACTCCCTATCTCCCCTTGTCCCCCCTCCCGCCTCTCCCTCTTCCTCCCCCCTCTCCTCTCCCCGCTCCCCCATCCCCTCCCCCTTCTCCCTCCTTCTCTACAACATGATGTCTGAAAACAATTTAATTCTCCTAAAAAAGAAAAAAAAAATGTTGTGGGAAGAGGGAGGGGGTGGGGGTGCAGGGGAAGGGAAGGGGGAGGGGAGGGGAGGGGAAGAGTAAGGAGGAGAGGAGAGAGGAATAAAGCGACAAAGAGGGGAAACAGAGAGAGAGAGAGAGAGAGAGAGAAAGAGAGAGAGAGAGAGAGAGAGAGAGAGAGAGAGAGAGAGAGAGAGAGAATAGAAGAAGAAGAAGAAGAAACCATGCAGAATGACGAAGAGGAAAAAAAAGAAAATTAAAAGAATTGGAAATATTTAAACAATGATAAGAAGGAGAAGAAGAAACAGGAATGGGAGAAAACACGCCTTCCCAGGAAGACGCTGGGCGCTGCTTGTTCACACGCCTTCCATCTCCTTTTCTTTCTCCTCCTCCTTCTTCTTTTTTTCTCCTCCTCGAGAAGGAAGAAAAGTTAGTGGAGAAGTAGGAAGAGGAAAAGAAAGAGGAGGGGGAGGAAAAAAAGAAAGAGGAAGAACAACAAAAGAGGAGGAGGAGGAGCTCTTCCTTCTTTTCAATCACCTCCTCCTCCTTCTTCTTTTTTTTTCTCCTCCTCCTCCTCTTTCTTTTCTTTCTCCTCAACCCATCTCCTCCTTTTCTCCTTTTCCTCCTCCTCCTCTTCCTTCTTTTCAATCACTTCCTCCTCCTCCTCCTCCTCCTTTTTTTCTTGCAAAACAACCAGGAGTAGAAGAAGAAGAGGAAGAGGAGGGCGACTAGGAGAAGAAGAAGAAGAAGAAGAAGAAGAAGAGGAGGAGGAGGAGGAAGAGGAGGGTGACTAGGAGAAGAAGAAGAAGAGGAGGAGGAGGAAGAGGAAGATGACTAGGAGGAGAAGAAGGAGAAGAAGAAGAAGAAGAAGAAGAGGAGGAGGAGGAAGAGGAGGGTGACTAGGAGGAGAAGAAAAAGAAGAGGAGGAGGAGGAGGCGAAGGCGAAGGCGAAGGCGGAGGCTGCGAGGGCCGAGCGCCGCCTCCTCGCACGCCAGCAGAAGCAGCAGCAACAGCAGGAGGTTATTAGGAAATTATTGATATCGTATAATTGCCTACTTGCTTGTGGCCGCGTCGGTACTTACGGCAAAAGCGAAGGTGGGAGGAGGAGGGGGAGGGATAGAAGGAGGAGGAGGAGGGATAGAAGGAGGAGGAGGAGGAGGGAAGGGATAGAAGGAGGAGGAGGAGTAGGAGGAGGAGAAGGATGGGGGGGGGGGGGGGATAGAAGGAGGAGGAGGGGAGGAAGAGGGGGAGGAAGGGGGGGAGGGATAGAAGGAGGAGAAGGATGGGGGAGGAAGGGCTGAGAAAAACTGATACACTGTGGAAAAGACGGAAAAAACAGGAAAAAAATATAAGAAGAGGCAGAGGAAAGAGAAGAAAGAGGGACACGAGGAAACCAGAAGAAGTAGGAAGAGGAAGAGAGGAAGATGAGAAGAGAAAGAAAAGAAACGAAAAGGGACAAGAGGAATCTCACCCTCCCCCTTCCCCTCCCCTATCCCATCTCCCCTTCCCTGTCCCATCCCCCATCCCATCCCCCATTCCCTTCTCATCCTCCCTCCCCTTCAACATCCCATCTCCCTCCCATATCCCCTCCCCTGTCCACATCCCCCATCCCCTGTCCCATCTCCCCATCCCCCTCCCATCTCCCCTTCCCTGTCCCATCCCCCCATTCCCTTCTCATCCCCCCTCCCCCCTCTTCACCATCCCGAATCTCCAGGACCTGCCGTAAATAACCGATATCCTATAATTACACATTTTCCGTGCCAGCTACATTCGTAAGCCTTCCTGCCGCCATTACGCTGAGCTTGAGGTCAGGAGAAGGGGGAGGGGGGAAGGGGGAAGGAGGGGGGGAGGGGGGTAAGGAGGGGGAAGGGGGACGGGGGATTAAGTTCTGTCCTCTATCGTTGTTGTTTTTTATCGTTTGTTTCTGTGTTGCTCTGCTGCGTCTGTTTGTACTTGTTTGTTTGTTTTCATTTGTGTTCCCTCCCATCCCTCCCACCCTCCCTCCTTCCCTCCCTCCGCCTGCGCGTCACCTGTCCTCACGACGGCCCGGTGAGGCAGCGACGCCCGAGGGAGACTCCTTCAGGGAGCCTCTCGGGTGTCCTGTGGTCCAGACCGAAGTGCAGGGTCAAGGAGGGAGGAAGAGGAGGAGGAGGAAGAGGAGGAGGTGGAGGAGGAGGAGGAGGAGGAGTGGGAGGAGGAGGTGAAGGAGGAGGAGGAGGAAGAAGAGGAGTTGGAGGTGGAGGTGAAGGAGGAGGAGGGAAAGGAAAAAGAAGAGGAAGAGGAGGAGGAGGAAAAGGAGGTAGAGGAGGAGGAGGTCGTGGTCTTTCCTCTAGTTGGGACGCCCTGGCTGTCTCGCGCCCTCACGCCCACTGTCCCTCCGATTGGCCGTTCTTTTTGCTCGCTTTTTTTCTCGTTTTTCTTCTCTCCTTCCTTTTCTCCCTCCCTCCTTCCCTTCTCCCCATCCCTCCTTCCCTTCTCCCCATCCCTCCTTCCCTTCTCCCCATCCCTCCTTCCCTGCTTATCCCTTACATCCGATTGACCAGCCTCCCACGATCGGCAGATGATGTTCATGATAATAAGAGCAACAATAACAATAACAAACAGTGATAATAATGATGATAATAATAATGATAATGATAATGATAATAATAAGTATACTGATAAACATGATACTGCAAATCATGATAATCATAAAAAAAAACGTGGACCGTAATAACGAAAGCAACAACGAGAACAGACTATTAATAATAATAAACTTTTAAGAAAATGATATTAGCAATGATCTTATCAAAGCGATATTGCAACCGATCTTGCTGATGGTTGCTGTTGCTCATCGTGCAATCAACAGATGGCGTTCCTGCTGCCGGCGCCATGTGTGAGGCTGTATCATGAATGTATTTTTATCTCTGCAATACTGTTATTGTTGCTGTTGTTTTTTATGTTTGTTTGCTGTTGTTGTTGTTGCATACGAGGAAAACGTGATGCATTGCCACCGGGAAATTGTTTATGAATGCTAACTTTCTCAGCCGGGAGGAGGATGGGGTGGGGGGTGGGGGGTGGGGGTGTTGATGGTGGAGGGTGTGTGCTTGAGATGAGGGGAGGGGGAAGAGGATGGGGGAGGGGGTGGGGAAGGGAAGGGGGGAGGAGGAGGAGGGGGAGGGTCATGTTGCACTGAGAAAATGGGGGTGAGGAAGACCATGAGAAATGCCTCGGGGGAGATTGGCGGATGGGAGAAGAAGAGGAGGAGGAGATGGAGGAAGAGATGGAGATGGAGGAAGAAGAAGAAGAAGAGGAGGAGGAAGAAGAAGAAAAAGAAGACGAAAATAAAAAGAGAAAAAAAATAGTAATAAGAAAGATAAAGAAATAATGAAAAAAAGTAGAAGAAAAATCAGGAAAA
>BOPN01001341.1:274218-276718 GCA_017312705.2 Penaeus japonicus
AGGTAGCGGATAGCGAATAGTAACGAAGGGAGAGTAACGAACAGCGAGTAACGAACAGCGAGTAACGAACAGCGATTAACGAACACCGAGTAATGAACAGCGAGTAACGAACAGTGAGTAACGAACACCGACTAAACTAACGAACAGCGAATACCGGATACCGAGTAACGAACAGCGAGTAACGAACAGTGAGTAACGAACAGTGAGTAACGAACACCGACTAACGAACAGCGAATACCGGATACCGAGTAACGAACAGCGAGTAACGAGGAGCGAGTAATGAACAGCGAGTAACGAACAGTGAGTAACGAACACCGACTAAACTAACGAACAGCGAATACCGGATACCGAGTAACGAGCAGCAAGTAACGAGGAGCGAGCGGCGGATAACGAGTAGCGAGTAGCGCGAGTCCCCCCGGGTTGACGTCGGGAGCGGCTCCGCCCTCATTGCTGGGAATATCATTATGCGACGGGATCTTCTTTCGTCCATCTGGCGGTGTTTTCTTAAACTTTGTAGCCTCTTCCTTGCTTCTTACTGTCACCACACACCCTCCTACCCTCCTACCCTCCTCTCCTCTTCCCCTCTCCCCCTCTATCTCCCCTCTCCCTTCTCCCTCTCCCTCTCCCTCTATCTCCCCACGACCCCTTCCCCTTCCCCTCTCCCTCTATCTCCTCTCTCCCTCTCCCTTTATCTCCCCTCTCCCTCTCCCTCTCCCTCTATCTCCCCACGACCCCTCCCCCTTCCCCTTTCCCTCTCCCCGCTCCCCCTCTATCTCCCCCCTCTTCCTCTTTTCCCTATCTTTCACTTCGTCTACCTCGCCCCCTCCCCCTCCTCCTCCCCTTCCCCTTTTCTTAGACTTTTTTTTTCTTTGATTATCATCATTGTTGCTGTTGTTACTATCGTTGTTATCAATATCATTTTCATTCATCATCATCTTCATTATCATTATTATTAATAGTGTCATTGTTATTATCATTATCATTGTTATTATCATTAATAATCATTATTGCTATTATCATTATTATATTTATTATGAGCATTATTGTTATTATTATCATTGTTACTAATATTATTGTTATTATTACTATTGTTATTATTATTATGTGCTGTGTTTGTCTTTACAATTTTCGCGTCTGTTCTGCACTTTATGGGTTTCGGTGTCAGTTTCATTCTCTCACGGTTATGAAGTTTTACCTTGATCTCTCTCTCTCTCTCTCTCTCTCTCTCTCTCTCTCTCTCTCTCTCTCTCTCTCTCTCTCTCTCTCTCTCTCTCTCTCTCTCTCTCTCTCTCTCTCTCTCTCTCTCTATATATATATATATATATATATATATATATATATATATATATATATATATCCCAGGTATTTGGATATTAATGAATATATTTGACGAATAAGTATTAATTCCTTTCTTCTTTTTTCTGCAGGTAAGAGACGAAGGAATCCCTTTCGTCTGCCAGGCGTCCGTGAGCTCGAGTCTGTCTGTGAGTTATTGATGTGAGGATCCTTTTGAAGCACACACACACACACACACACACACACACACACACACACACACACACGGAGAGGCGATGTGGGCGTATCCGGGTTGTGGGCGTGGCTTTCCACCTCCTGCCGGACATCCTCCATCGCTCGCATCCCACGACCCCCTTTCTCTCTCTCTCTCTCTCTCTCTCTCTCTCTCTCTCTCTCTCTCTCTCTCTCTCTCTCTCTCTCTCTCTCTCTATTTCACTCTCTTTCTCTCTCTCGCGCGCGCACGCTCTACTCTCTCAACATCTCTTCTTCCTCCTTCTCCTCCTCCTCCTCCTCTCCTTCCTTCTCCTCCTCCTTCCTCCTCCTCCTCCTCTTCCTCCTCCTCCTCCTCCTCCTCCTCCTCCTCTCCTTCCTTCTCCTCCTCCTCCTCTCCTTCCTTCTCCTCCTCCTCCTCCTCCTCCTCCTGCTTCTCCACCAACTCCTTTTCCTATTACTCCTTCTCCTCCCTCGTGTCCCTCCTCCTCCTACTCCTTCACCCTCCTCCTCATCCCTTTTCTCATCCTCTCTTCCTTATCCCTATTCTCACCCTTTCAATCTCCGCGCTCCTCTCGCCCCCTCCTCCTTCCTCCTTCCTCACCCTTCCCCCTCCCCCTCCCCCCTCCCCCCTCGCCTCCTCATGGACCTACACTGTTATTTTTCATGACTCTCCGAGACACTTGTAATTGGCTTACAAATGGTTGGCGTCTTGGCTGCAAACACTCGAGCCTTGTAGAAGCAAAACATGGCGGGGAGGAGGAGCGATCCAGTCTTCAAACGTCTTCGCCCTCGCCTTCTCTATTCCCCGTTCTATTCCCTTCTAGACTCTTGTCTTTCCCCTTCTTTTTTTTCTCTCTCGCTCTCTCTTCTTGTCTCCCTTTTTTTTTCTTCTCTTTCCACTGCTACTCTTCTGTTCTTCCCTTTCTGTTCTTTGTCTCTCTTTCTTTCCTATTTTTCCACTGGTACTCTCCCGTTCTCTCCTCTTGTCTTC
>BOPN01001341.1:281718-301718 GCA_017312705.2 Penaeus japonicus
CTTTATTGTCATTTTTTAATTATTGTTATCATTATCATTGTTATATTATGCTACATATGTTTTTATCATTGTTATATCTATGATAATTGTTATGGTCAGTAATAATTTGATAATTACTATTAATATAATGAAATGGTAATCAAGGACCTAAAAAAGGATAAAGACAGACATGGACTTTAGATCTCCTATTCAAAACAACACTATGTCTCAAATGACTAAAAAAAAAGAAAGAAAGAAAAAAAAAACTATTCATGTCAGTAGTTCATACAGACTTCAAGAAGTACAAGTGTAGTTCTCTATCTACCCTTCACAATAATGCATTATCTACAAAAACAATCCCCAACCTTTCCCTGGTAATGGCCCTTGTAAACAAAGAAATAAATCTATCCAGCCACGCCATATACTTACAGTACTTACAGGCTGCGGAAAATTCATCTAAAGTCTAACCGTGAAGTAAGACAAAACTTGGATCTAGATGCAAGTCCTCTCTGTTGGAGGTTCTTATTATGTTTGAGATCCTAGCAAGAGGTATGCTAAAGTCTATATCCACAATTTGCTTATCACATGCTGCCCTTACTAGGCGATCAGCATGATCATGTTTAGCGATTACAACATGCGATGGTATCCACACAAACTGTATAACTTGGCCCCGTTCCTTGGCGCGATGTACATTTATTCTTATATCATTTACGATATTTCCAGCACCTTTTCAAGAGTGTTCAGAGCCTGGAGAGCACTCTGCGAGTCGCAGAATATTACTCCTGAGCCTTGAGTTAATAGAAAGTCTGTGGCTATGAGTTTTTGAATACAACATAAGGACATCCTGCTCTGCTTCCAGATTGTAAGAATCCATCAGTGTAGCAGTCATAGACATTATTCAGAGTTTCAAGATGCTCATTAATGGTGGCAAGGGCGTGTTGCTTAAGTATAGCTGGTGAAACTGTGTCTTTTTTTAGGGACATTAGCATTAAACACGTTCAATATCGACATTTTCCATGGTGGAATTGGACGTCCATATAGTAACTCAAATAAGGAAAGACACTCCCGTAGAGTTTTGTCATATACGGTTTTATGCATATACTGTATATATATATATAAAAAAGAGAAAAAAAAAAAAAAAAAAAAAAAAAAAAAAAAAAAAAAGAAAAAAAAAGAAGAAAAAAATGTACTTATTGCTATGATATGTGACTTTTTTTTACATTTGGTAAATGGAACTGCTTAATAGATGCGCGTAAGATAGATAGATAGATGGGTAGGTAGATAGATAGATAGATAAATAGATAGATTGATTAGACAGCAAAACATACTGCAAATATTGAACATAATGATAATGCTGATTAAGAATCAATAAATGACAATGATAATGATAATGATAATGGCAATGATAATCGTAATGATAAAGAGGAGAGACGAGAAGAAGAAGATAAGAAGGAGAAAATGATGAAGAAAGAGCGGGAGGAAGAGGAGGAGAAAGAAGAACAAGGGAAGAAAATTAATAATGATAAGAAGAAGGTAGAGTAGGAAGAACAAGCAAGTGGAAGAGGAAATAGAAGAGGAGGAAACGAGGAGGAAAAAGAGTACGAAGAGAGGAAGAAGAGGACGAATAAGATAAAGAGGAAGATAAATAAGAGGACGAAGAGGAAAAACAAAGAGGAGGAGACCAGGAGGAAAAAAAGGACGAAGAGGAGGAAGAGGAAGACCAAGAGGAAGAAGACCCGGAGCGCTCGCGGCCACGGAGAGCCAAGACGGAGGCACCCCCCCACACACCGCCGCCTCCCCCCCCCCTTCGTCGCTCCCACGGGATCCTTCGACGCTGCAGGAGTCGGAGGGGAATTTAGGGCTTTATCGAGAAGGAGGGAGGGAGGGAGGGAGCAACGTTGCTTTGCCCGAGGAGGGTGACGGCGACGTAGTGCAGCTAGAAGGGACGTAGATATATGAAATATAGATAGATAGATAGATAAATAAATATATATATATATATATATATATATATATATATATATATATATATATATATATATATATATATATATATATATGTGTGTGTGTGTGTGTGTGTGTGTGTGTGTGTGTGTGTGTGTGTGTGTGTGTGTGGATAGATAGATAGATATAGATGTAGATATGGATATAGATATATAGATATAGACAGATATAGATAGATAGATAGATAGATACATAGATAGATAGATAAATATGAAATACAAGCATTATGAACAGGAAGAGAAGAAAGAAGAACATAAAAGAGAGAAAAGACAACAACCAAAGTACACACACACGAGACCGATTGGCGTCCAGACCTTTCAGAAAAGAGCAAGACGGCGACGAGATCCGCCCCCCGGCCGGCGCCCACCCGCCCACGCCCACGCCCGCGAGCTGCCGCCGTTCGATCTCCCTTCCGGCCGAGGCGAGGAACCCGGTTCTCCTGCGCTCGGGTTCCCACGGGTGGAGGCTGACCCGGGAAATGCCGCGCTCGCCCCCCTCGCGAGTCCGGGTTGCGGCGGCGGCGGTAGCGGGTATCGAGGGGGGAGGGGGGAGGGGGAGGGGATACCGAGGATGAGGGGGAAGGGGGGGGGTATCGAGGGGGGAAGGGGGAGGCGGAGGGGGGTATCGAGGGGGAAGGAGGTGGAGGAGGAAGAGGAGGAGGAGGAGGAAAATGAGGCGAACATAAGTATGAAGAAAATGAAGAAAAGGAGATGAAGAAGGAGGAGGACGAGTAAGTACAACCAGAAGGAGGAATAGAAGGAGGAGGAGGTGAAAGAAAAGGGGAGGAAGGGAGGGAGCGGAGGAGACCTATGATTATCTCCCAGATTGACCTTGTATACATGTTCCCATCCGCAACCGTGAGATCCGACAACAGCTGACCCAGAATCAGTCTCGTCTGTGACCTGCTGTTGCTCGCGGCTGACCCGGGGCTCCTGTGGGCAACAAGGAGGAGGAGGGGAGGGGGGGGAGGGAGCGAGGGTCAAGAGGGGGAAGGGAGCAAGATCGGAGGGATGAGGGGGGAGGGGAGGGGTAGAGGAGGGCCCGTGAGAGACCCCCAGAGAGACAGGTGGCGAACCAGGTCATGCGAGGCGGAGAAATAGTTTCTTGGGGCGTGACTTTCTGCTGTGTGTATGATTGTGTGTGTGTGTGTGTGATTGTGTGTGTATGTGTGTGTGTGATTGTGTGATTGTGTGTGTGTATGTGTGTGTGTGATTGTGTGTGTGTGTGTGCTTGTGTGTGTGTGTGTGTGTGTGTGTGTGTGTGTGTGTGTGTGTGTGTGTGTGTGTGCTTGTGTGTGTGTGTGTGTGTGTGTGTGTGTGTGTGTGATTGTGTGTGTGTGTGTGTGTGATTGTGTGTGTGTGTGCTTGTGTGTGTGTGATTGTGTGTGTGTGATTGTGTGTGTGTGTGTGTGTATGTATGTGTGTGTGTGTGTGTGAATGTTGTTTTGTATATGAGCGCGTGTGTACATTTCCAAGAGTACATTGATGTGTACATTCAAGTGAGCAGATGTATTGTTTTTGTTCAATCGCATTGTCTGCGTGCCTGCGAGCGTGTATGTAGACATATCTGACCTGCCCAAGCATGCATACTCGCGAAAGCACGTGTACGTATGACTGTGTTTATGTTCATGTAGGTATGTACGTGTACGCGTGTGTAGGTATGTGCGCGTGTGCGTGTGTAGCATGACTTGAGACTGTGAAGGGATAGATTGCTCGGGGCGATTGCCAGGCTTTTACGAGTTCTGTGTGATGCTGGCGGACCCTGACGCAAGACCCCTTCCCCTCCCCTCCCTCCCCTCCTCTCCCATCCACATCTCCCACCCCACTCCTCCTCTCCTCCTCTCCTCCCCTCCTCTCCTCCCCTCCTCCCATCCCCTTCTCACTCCTCTCTTCCTCTCACTCCTCCTCTCCTCCCTTCTCACCATCCATCCTCCTCCCCCCATCCCCCTCCCACCCCTTCCCTCCTCTCTCCTACCTTTCCTTCTCCCCCCCACCCCCACCCCCTCCCCCCCAACAAAGGTACATTCGTTCTTACATTACGTGTTGCTTTTCCGTTGATACTTTTGAGTGGATTTCTCTGTCTTTGTTGTTGTTGCTTCGGTTTTCCTTGTTCTTTGTTTGCGTGTATTGCTTTCTCTTTTGCATTTCCACTTCGTATTCATGTATGGGTGTGTGTGTGTGTGTTTGTGTTTGTGTGTACGTGTGTGTAGGTGTGTGTGTTTGTGTGTACGTGTGTATGGGTGTGTGTGTGTGCTGTGGAGAGAGAGAGAGAGAGAGAGAGAGAGAGAGAGAGAGAGAGAGAGAGAGAGAGAGAGAGAGAGAGAGAGAGAGAGAGAGAGAGAGAGAGAGAGAAAGAGAGAAAGAGAGAAAGAGAAAGAGAAGGAGAGAGACAGAGAGAGAGAGACAGACAGACAGGTGGAAAGGTAGGTAGATGTATGGATAGACAAACAGATGGATAGATGAACAGTTATCTATCTCTATCTCCTTTTCAGTTTCTCATTTTTCCTTTGTGTTTGACAGACCACTTAGCATTCCATTTCTGTGTTCCCTCACTTCACCTGATCTGATGAGGCATATTCTTTGTGCATTCTCTTTCTCTCTCTCTTTCTCTCTCTCTCTCCCTTTCTCTCTCTCTCTCTCTCTCTCTCTCTCTCTCTCTCTCTCTCTCTCTCTCTCTCTCTCTCTCTCTCTCTTTATTTCTGTGTGCGTGTGTATGTGTGTGTGACACTTTCATGCTTGCGATTTGTTCCTCTGACCAATGAATGGTAAAAAAAAAATAATCCCGGATATTTTTCTCGACCCACATAGAATTAAATCTCAAGTTGCGCCATGCTTCTGCTGGTTGTCAGTCAGGTGTGTTTAACCGCAATAAGTAGTGGTTGATTGGGCTTACCGAAACGGAGTTTGATTGCTGATATTGTTCGCTTGAGTTTGTTCGAGATATGATGGGATGGAATGGGATTGAATGATAGGTCGAATGCATGGTGGTTCTAAAGGCTATCCTCCTTGAACTGAATATTGCCTTCACTTTGTTCTCTGTTACCATCATCTCCCTCTCCACTCCCTCATCCTTTTCCACTCTTTCCCCACCTTCTTTCTTCTCTCTTCCCCCTCTCTTCCCCCTTCCCCCTACCCCCCCTCCTCCTCCAGCCTTCCCTCTCCCTTTCTCCCGTCTTCTCCTACCCTTCCCCTTCCTTCGCTCTCTCACCTCCTCCTCCCTCACTCCCTTCCCTCTCCCTTCCCTCTCCACCTTTCTACCCTCCCTCTTCCCCCTTCCCCCTCCCTCTTCCCCCTTTCCCTTCCCCCTTCTCCCTCCCTCTTCCCCCTCCACCCCATCCCCCTCCATCCCATCCCATCCCATCCCATCCTACCTCACCCCCTTCCTCCAACCCTCTCCCTTCCTCTTCCTCCTCCACCCACCCCCCAACCCCATTCCTACTCCTCCCCCCCCCCCGCCCCCACCCTCCCTCCTGGACTCATTTCGTGGCGAGTAACTCCACTCACGAAGGCATGAGGTGATCGTGAGGGTGATTATGTGTAATGAGGATGAAAGTTTCAATGATGTGTTGTGATGTTTTGTTTTTTTTGTGTGTGATGACAGTCGGTGGTTGATGGTGATGATGTGGATAATGTAGCGGTGGTGATGTTGGTGTTTGTTGATGATGATGATGCTGGTGGGAAAAAAGTGGGAATTAGGGGAAGATATGGTGATGGTGATGATGATGGTGATGATGGTGATGATGGTGGTGATGATGATGATAGGATGACGATGATAATGATTCGCTAATCAGCAAGGACTGCGAATTTCCTATCCCACTCCATCCGCCCATTCCAGCCGCCCACTCCGCCAGCCTTTCATTCCCCGAGGGCGCTTGCGGTCAGCCTCCCCCCCTCCCACACACACACACACATACACACAAGTCACAGCATCTCCCCACCACCCCTTCCCCTTCCCCCCTCCCCCCTCCTTCCCCCCGAGGCACTGTACCTTTTGCCCTCCGCCGCGCCCCCGGGGTATCTTGCCCCCGAGGCCATCTCATGTCTCAGGATGCTTACCTTATGGCTGGCGCTTCTTGTTTCTTGTCTTGGGTCGAGGTTTTGTGCTTCATGGTGCTTCTCCGCGCTTCTTAGGCTGTCTGTCTGGTTGGGGTCTTTCGTTTGTCTGTCGTTTGTCTGTCTGACTGGCCTTATGTCTGTCTGTTTGTATTTGTGCTTTGATTTTTTTTCTTTTTTTCTCTCTCTCGCGTCTTTCTCTCTGTTTTTCTCTTTTTCTTTCTCTTTCTCTTTCTCTTTCTCTTTCTCTCTGTTTTTCTGTCTCTCTCTCTCTCTCTCTCTCTCTCTCTCTCTCTCTCTCTCTCTCTCTCTCTCTCTCTCTCCATCTATATATCTATATCTCTCTCCATCCATCCTTCTACAACTTTTATTCTCTCACTCTCTTTCCATGAATGAAGTACGTGGTGAAGGGGATGGGTGGGTAGCTGGTGGTGGGGAAGGGGAAGGGAGGGAGGGGGAAGGAAGGGTGGGGGAGAGAGAGGGATGGGGAGAGAGAGGGAGAGGAAAGGGAGGGAAGGGAGAGAGAGAGGGATGGGGAGAGAGAGGGAGAGGAAACGGAGGGAAGGGGGACAGAGAGGGATGGGGAGAGAGAGGGAGAGGAAAGGGAGGGAAGGGGAGAGAGAGGGAGAGGAAACGGAGGGAAGAGAGAGAGAAAGGGATGGGGAGAGAGAGGGAGAGGAAAGGGAGGGAAGGGGGAGAGGGGGAGGGGAGGGAAGGGGGTGAGGGGGAGGGGTTGACAGTTACCTCCGCCAGCGAGCTGTTCGACTGACAAAAGGCGCAACTGAAACGATATTGGCGTCGCTTCTAATGGACTGTGCGGGAGGAGGGTCCTTCAAGGGGACTTCTTTGAGCCTTCTCTCTCTCTTTCTTTTTCTTCTTCCTTTTTCTCTAATTTTTTTTCTTTTATTTTCTTATTATTATTAATCTTATTTTCCGTTTCTTCTTCTCTTTTTCTATTTTTCTACAATTTTTTTCTTCTCTTTCTTCTTCTTATTATTATTATTCGTTTTCCTTTCTTCTTCTTCGTCTTAATTTTTCTTTTTCATTAAGGCTACTTCCTCTTCCTCTTGCTTCTTATTTCCTTCTTATCCAAGTAACTGTCTTTCTCTCCCTCATCCTCTCTTTTCCTTCCTCTCTCCCCTCTCTCTCATCCTCTCTTTCATCGTCCTTATATCCTCCGCTTCTCTCCCTTTCTCCCCTCTCCCTCTCTTCCCTTCTCCCTTTCCCCCCTCTTCCCTCATCCTCCACCTTGACCTTCTCTCCATCTTGCCCCTCCCCCTCTCCTCCCCCCTCCCAGCCTGGAGTGTAGACCCCGCCCACCTCCTTAGTGCCTCTAGGGCCGCTCTTTGTAATGCTTAGCACGGGAAAATGAACCATAAATCACCATCAGCCAATAGAAAAAAGAGGAAGAAGAAAAAAAAAAAGTGGTGGGTGCAAAGGTGGGAGGGGGAGGGAGGGAGTGAGGGAGGGAGGGAGGGAAGGAGACGAACAGGTCTTCGATGAGGAGGACTTGCCACCCTCCCTCCCTCCCACCCCCCTCCCTCCCTCTCGGCCTCCCCCTGCCTCCTTCCCGTCCTCTCGAACGGTGAGTGAAATCAAAGTTATTTTATGGTCAGTTTTACGAGCTCAGATGAACAGCTGATTTTGAAGTTGGAGCACCTGTAGGCCGTGTGGGCGGGGGGAGGGAGGGAGGGAAGGAAGGAGGGAGGAGGGGAAGAGAGGAGGGGAGGGAGGGAGGGGGAGAGAGGGAGGAAGGGGGGTAGAGAGGAAGAGAAGAAGGGAGGGAGGGAAGGACGGACGGACTAGAGGGAGGAAGGGAGGGAGGGACGGAGTGAAAAAGGAACGGAGGAAGAGAGGAAGGGAAAGATAGGAAAGAAAGCTAGGGAGGGAGCTGGAGGGAAAGTAGCGAGTGACAGATATGTATCACGAACAAAGAGATAACAATCTCAAGAGAGACTGACGTGAGCAATTTGCAACCTCTTGCAAGAAGGCAGGGCGAGCGGATGGACGAAACGATTAAAACAGGTCGTTGAGGCAAGACCGACACGAAAGAGGGCGGAATCGTGAGAAAAGCCATCGAGTAAATCAAGTATCAGATCGCTTTTCCTCGAGGGTGACTCTTCAAGAAGGACGTCTTGAATCCTCCCGAGAAGTCGCCCTCGAAAGGCCAATTGGAAAGACCGGGATATTCGAGTCGTCAACCTACGACTCCAGTCTTCCTTGGAATTGTATATTTATAGGATGTTTTTGGAGTCCGAGATCTTATGACTCTGGGAAGACGCTGGGAACCTATTTTTAGCGTCTTGATTAGCTGTTGCGAATGGCAGCTGTTGGTAAGGTCGATCTCTGCCGTTGCATAAGGCAGGAGGACGACCGAAAGGGTTGTTTACATTCTGGAGACACACTCGATCTGAGGATGACTCTGGGGTAGTGTTTGTCTTTTTTTTTTCTCTTTTTTTTTTTTTTTTTTTTTTTTTTTTTTTGTTCCCTGATGCCGTTTCTTCCCTGCATCGCCTTCTCCCGTTATTTCTTCTTTCCTCTCCTCTCTCATTCCCTTTCTCTCTTTCTCTCTCTTCCTCCTCCCTTCTTTTTTCTCTCCCTCTTCCTCCCCTCTCTTTTCCCTCCCTCCTCCTCCCCCCCCTTACTTTCTCTTTCCCTCCTTACTCTCCTCTATTTCCCGTCCCTTCACTTACCCTTTATCTCCTTTCCCATCCTCCCCTCTCCTCGTTTTCCCTTCCCTCCTCCCCTCGTTTTCCCTTCCTTCCCTCCTCTCCTCCCTTTCCCTTCCCTCCTCTCCTTTCTTTCCCTTCCCTCCCTCCTCTCCTCCCTTTCCCTTCCTTCCCTCCTCTCCTCTCTTTCCCTTCCTTCCCTCCTCTCCTCTCTTTCCCTTCCCTCCTCCCCTCGTTTTCCCTTCCCTTCTCTCCTCACCCCTCTCCATTGAAGGTGAGGCAGCATTACCTCGACTTTGTATGGCCGGACATTTGCATATGTGCTCAGCGTCTTACATTGTTCTAACAAGACGCCTCGAACAATGAGCATCATTTTAAGGACGTCTGTTCACAACATGCCCGGTCTGGAGGATGGAGGGGACGGGAGGGGATGGGAGGGGACGGGAGGGGATAGGAGGAGAGGGAGGAAGGGAAGGGAGGGAAGGGGGGGAAGGGAGAAGGGAGAAGAAAGGACGGAGGGAGTGGTGTGAATGAGAGAGAGAGAGAGAGAGAGAGAGAGAGAGAGAGAGAGAGAGAGAGAGAGAGAGAGAGATAAGTGGGACATACACGTATATCGGTTGTAAAATTCACTCGCATCTGACCCGTATTTATGATCAGCCTGCGGTCGCGCTTGAGATCCGGGTTGCACAAGATCCCTCAGCGAGCGCCCTCGGCCGTTCGCTTCTCGCTTCTCTCGGGACCCGACGGTCGCGAAGGAGGGTATTTATCGAAGCTCTTCTTCGGGTGATCTAGTCGAAGGCGCGGCTACGGAATCGACAACTCCTCAGCATCTTCCTCTGGCTGCCGATTTGCGGGCGGGCGGTCGAGCGGAAATCTCGGAGCGAGGGCGGGTGATTGCACTGTTTGTTCACTGATCGTTCACTGTTTATCCATGTTTTTTTCCGGTTTTACTTTGATTATTCACAGTTCACTGTTTTACTTTGTTCTATTTATTGTTGATTCATTGCTTATCATCGCTTATTCGCTGTTTACTCAGTTTTTCATTTATTATTCACCGCTTTTCATCTTTTATTTATTGTTTATTCACCATTTACTCACCATGTGTATTTATTCTAAAAAAATGATCGAGTGTTGGAGAGAATGGAGAGGGGGGGGGGGGGGCAGGAAGGGGGACACACATCGAGGAGTAGGGGGAGGGGAGGGAGAAGAAGGACCATATGTAATGTATAGATGAGAAGGAGGGGGAGGAGGGAAGGGGGAGGGGGAAATTACAATTTTGCTGTTGTTGTAGTTAGATAAGGGGGGGGGGGAAGAGGGATAAAGCGCAGAATAGGGGGAGTGAGACAAGATTTGATTAGAATATGAAAATAGAATAGTGTGAAAAGAAAGGAAGAAAAAAGAAGAAAAAAGGAGTAGGAGGATAATAGAGCGGGAAGGGAGAAGAAGAAGAATGAGGAAGAGGCGAAGGAGGAAGAGGGAAGAGAGGACGAGGAGGGGGGGCGAGAAAGGATGGGGGGTCACAGATGGGTGTTGCTATTGTCACGCACACACACACATACAATGCGAGCAAATGAAGATGCGGAACATGCCACAGACTTAGCGTTTAGAAAGAGAAAAAAAAAAAAGAAAAAAAAAGGAAAAAAAAAACTATGACACTTTCAATTACTGAAGCAATTTAAAAGGTAGACAGGTTACTCCTTGGACTTAGGGGAGGGGAGGGGAGGGGAGGGGAGGGGAGTGAGGTGGCGCTTGTGTGTGTGGGGGGGGGGGGGGACCGGGGTATGAGGTATACACTAACCAAGCACGACGGAGGGGGGGGAGGGGGGGGGGGGAGAGGAGGTGGAGGAGGAAGAGATGGAGGTGGGGGGAAAGGAGGAGGAGGAGATGGAGGAGGAGAAGGAGGAGGAGAAGATGGGGGATGAGGGGAAGCAGTAGGAGGAGGAGGAGGAGGAGGAGGAGGAGGGGATGGAGGAGGTGGGGGAAAGGAGGAGGAGGAGGAGGAGGAGGTTCCTGCAGGTGTGAATAGGGTGTTAAAAATCAAGAATTAGATTTACAGGTTAATGGCGATAATAAGATCTCTCAGTCCGAGGAAGAAAGTGGTTGCAGCGAAGAAGACAGGAGGAGGATGGAAGAGAAGAGGGAGAGGAAGATGGGGAGGAGAATCGGGAGGAAGGTGGAGAAGAAGACGGGGAGGAAGAGAGAGAGAGAGAGAGAGAGAGAGAGAGAGAGATGTGATGACGTCACAGGGGCATCCTAGCCTGGGTTTAAGAAAGACGTTTAGTCCATTCCTGAGACGTCTCGAGGGAGGTGACGAAGGCGGAGCTGACACTCGGGTCTGGAGTGGGAGATGCGGGGGGGGGGGTCAGGGGGGAGGAGGGGAGTGGAGTGGGAAAAAGAGGAGGGGAGAGGGAAGGAGAGAGGGAAAAGTGAAGAAAAGTGTGAAGTAGAGGGAAGGAGAAGGGAAAAGGTGGGAAGGGAAGGGAAGCAAAGAGAGGAAGATGGGAGAGAGGGAGAGATAGGAAGAGAGAAGGGGACGAGGTGAGAAGGGGAGAAGAGGGAAAGGGTTGGCTGGAGAGGGAGAAGGAGGGAGGAGGGGAAAAAAGGGGGGAAAGGCAGAGGAGAGATATAAAGGGAAGTGACAACTGGAGAGGTGATGGGAGAAGAGGGAAGAAAGAGGGGAGGAAGAGGAAAAAAGGGAAAAAGGAAATAGGAGGAGGGGGAGGAGGGAAGGAGGAGGAGGAAAGTATGAGGAGAAGGAGATAAGGAGGATGAGGAGGAGGAAGATGAGAGAAGAAGGAGGAGGAAGATGATAGAAGAGGGAGGAGGATGATGATGAGAGAAGAAGGATGAGGAGGAGGAAAGGGAGCGCGAGGGAGCTGATCCCGCGCTCCCTCCAGCATCCATCCCCACAATGGGAGCGTGATCTGTGCTTGCTACTCCAAGCTCCAACAAAGAGAAACTTTGTGGCAATTATTAGTTATCAAAGCCTTGCTCCCGAGATGCCAGAGTTCGCTGGTCTTTCCCAGGTCTCCCCCCCCCCACCACCACCCCCACCCCCACACCCTGCTCTCTCCTCTCCCTGCTCCCCTCTTCCCCTTCCCTACCCTCCTTCTCCGTTCTTCTCCTCCCTCCTATTCCTCCCTCTCCACCTATCTCTTCCTCTACTTTATCTCCTCCCTCCTTCCCCATCCTCCCTCTTCCTTTCCCTCTCCCTTCTTCGCCTCCCTCCTTTTCCTTCTTTTCCTCCCTCTTCCTTTCCCTCCCCTTCCCTCCACCTTCTTCGCCTCCCTCCTTTTCCTCCCTTTCCTCCCCCCCCCCCTCCTCCTCCTCCTCCTCCTCCTCCTCCTCCTCCCCCACATGTGTGAGTATACGAGGCCAGCGGAGGTCGCGAGAGGCCACGCGTGTGTTGTTGTTTCTTCGCCAATTACGTCGGTGCGATTTTAAGGAGGAAGGGGGGTAGGGGGGAAAGTGGGAAAGGGGGGAGAAGGGGGGGTTAGAGCAGCGGAGGAAAGAATCGCCTCACCCAACGAGTCGACGGAGGATAAATTCGTCAAGACGGAGGCCGAAGTCGCAGCCAAGAAGGAGGAGGGAGGTGTTCGAGAGATGCTGCGGCCGTGAGACGAACATTCCCCGCCGCGGCATCCATAATGGTGGAGGAACGGTGTTGCCGCCTCGCTGGCCATGCCCGCCCGCTCGCCCGCCCGCCCTCCACGCCGCGCCGCGCCGCTCAGCGCCGCTCAGCTCCGCTCCTCCGTCGCCGTTTTTACCGTCACCGCCTCCGCCTCCGCCTCCGACGCCGCGCTCTTTTTCCCCCCAATTATCCGCTGGCGTCTCCGGATCCGCGGAACCCGACGGTAATTATTTGTCGTGGTGCAATTTCGTCTCAGAGTCTCCCTCCCTCCCTCCCTCCCTCCCTCCTTCCTCCCTCCCTCCCTCCCTCCCTCCCTCCTTTTAAAACACCCGTTTTAATAGCGGCGTCGATATTGGCGAACTGGCAACCCATCCGCCTCGATGATGATGCCGAGTCAAATGGTCTTCATCATTTGATATCAAAACACGAGCCTCGGTGCGCGGCGTTCCGGCTACGTGTGGAAAACATCTTAGTCTGAGCGAAAGAATGGCGTTTTGTCGGGATGGGGAGAGAGAGAGAGAGAGAGAGAGAGAGAGAGAGAGAGAGAGAGAGAGAGAGAGAGAGAGAGAGAGAGAGAGAGAGAGAGAGAGAGAGAGAGAGAGAGAGAGAGAGAGATTGAGAGAGAGAGCAGGGACGAGAAAGAGAGAAAAGGAGAGAAAAAGGCATAGATAGAGATACAAATGGATAGATAGATAGATAGATAGAGAGAGAGAGAGAGAGAAATAGCAAGAGAGAGAGAGAGAGAGAGAGAGAGAGAGAGAGCGAGAGAGGGAGAGAGCGAGAGAGAGCGAGAGAGAGCAAGAGACCGAGAGAGCGGAGGGGGCCGGAGCGACGGGCTCCTAAGGGGGAAAGGGTTGTGAAGGTCTTTTAAAAAGCGAGGTTGTTATCCCCTTCTTCATGCCCACGTGGGAATTCAATCGGTGGGGCTCGGGCGACGCGAGGGATCAGCTGCTGCCGAACTCTCGCTCGCTCTCGGGGTATCGCTCTGTCGCTCCTTCGGGTGGGGAGGGAAACTCTCTCTCTCTCTCTCTTTCGCTCTCTTTCTCTCACTTTTTCTTTCTATCGCGCTCTCTCTCTCTCGTTCTCTCTCTCTTTCTCTTCTCTCTCTCTCTCTCTCTCTCTCTCTCTCTCTCTCTCTCTCTCTCTCTCTCTCTCTCTCTCTCTCTCTTTCTCTCTCTCTCTCTCTCTTTCTCTTTCTCTTTCTCTAATTTCTATCTACCTATCTATCTGTCTGTCTATCTATATATCTGTCTGTTTTTTATTAGGAACAATATTAGCGTATTTATATTAAGGATAATAATTATAAAGATAATAGTAGTATATGATAATGATAGTTATAGTAATAATAATGATGACAGTAGGATAAGGATAATGATAGTAATAAATATGATGATAGAACGATTATGCTATTATCATTATTATTATTATTATTGTCATTACTAATATTATCATTATTATTATAATTATTTTCATTATTTTTTTATTATCATTATTATTATTTCATTCACTATTATCCTCTTCAATATCGTGTTTATCATTGTCATTATTACTATCATAATTAAAAAGGAATGAGAGGCACATGATGGTGATCAGAGTAGCAACAAAAGTACAGAAGGTGGGAGGTCATCCGGTGTGAACAGACGAACCCCGAAGAACGTGTTCTAGGGCACCTTCCTCACCCTTCCCTCCCCTACCCCTACCCCTTCCCTTCCCCTTCCTCCCTCACCCTACCCTCTCCCCTTCCTCCCCCTCTCCCACCCTCCCTCTCTCCCTCTTGCACGCCCCGCTCCGGCCGCGTACCCGAAGTATAGGCCTATGTGCTGGCCGGTACTCTACCCCCTTCTTCCCCTACCCCTACCCCCTTCCCCTCCCCCCTCCCCTTCCCCTGCAGGCACACGGAGGCGTCGGAGGGCGAGGATTGCCCAAGGGCGTCGAGGCGTTGAGGTCTGTCTTGCTCGAGGCGCGACTTGGCCCTCGATTTTGATACGATTTTAAATTCACCTCAAAATCAAAGCCGTTTTTTTTTTTTCTTATTTTTTTCTTTTTTCTTTTTTAATTCGAAAAGGACACTAAGCTTGCACGGATTTTATGGACGGATTATTTACATGATAAAGAAAAAAGAAAAAAAAATGAATCACAAAAAAGATAAAAAAAATTAAAAAATAAAAAATCTTAGAGATACAGATCACCTCCTACTCACCTCCCCCCCCCCACCACCTCCCCCTTACCCCTCTCCTCATCCAAGAGAGACAGACTGAATGGAGGGTGGGGGAGGGGAGGGGGATAGCGAAGGGAGGGTTAAGGGGGAGGTGCCCATGTCTCATTATGCCTTGAGATTATTTGATTTAGTGCCCGGCGCCATTGTATTATCTTTTATGCCTAAATTAAAGGAGCGACAAGGAGGTGGCGCACCAGAAGACATTATTTATGAACCTCCGACGATCATAATAGGTTTTCCAAGATGGCCCAGAGAGACGGCTTAAATAACACCCCCTTTTTCGCCCTTTTTTTTTTCTTCTTCTTCTTCTTCTTCTTGTTACTTTTTTTTCCTCGGTCTCTCTTTTTCTTCTTCATCTTTATTTCTTATTTTTAATTTTTTTCTTCATCTTTCTTCTTTTTCTTCTTTTTTCTTCTTCTTCTCCTACTTCTTATTTTTCTTCTTCCTTCTCGTTTACCTTTTCTTTCTCCTAATTTCTATCTTTTTTTCCTCGTCCTTCCTTTAATCCTCTTTTTTCTTCTAGTCCTCCTCCTCCTCAATCTCCTTTTCCTCCTCCTTCTCCTCCTCCACCTCCCCCATCTCCTCTTCCTCTTCTTCTTCCACCTCCATCTCCACCTCTTCCTCTTCTCCCTCTTCCTCCATCTCCTCTTCCTCCTCCTTCTCCACCTCTATCTCCACCTCTTCCTCCTCCTCCTCTTCCTCTTCCCCCTCTTCCTCTTCCTCCATCTCCTCTTCCTCCTCCTCCTCCTCTTCCTTCTCCATCTCTTCCTCCTCCACCCCCTCTATCTCCTCTTCCTCTTCCATCCCCTCTTCCTCCTCCACCTCTTCCTCTTCCACCTCTTCCTTTTCCCCCTCTTCCTCCTCCTCCTCTTCCTCTTCTTCCTCCACCTCTCCCTCCTCCACCTTTTCCTCTTCCACCTCTTCCTTTTCCCCCTCTTCCTCCTCCTCCTCTTCCTCTTCCTCCTCCTCCTCCTCGTCCACAGCTCCTTCCTAACTGTTCCGATCCCTCAAGGCAATCCTCTCCCTCTCGCTTCTATTATTGGAACCTCCGCGGGATGCTCACACGCTGCGGCCAACGCCTCCGTCTGGTCGGGGCTTTGTAGGCCTCTCTCTCTCTCTCACTCTTTCTCTCTCTCTCTGTAATCTCTCTCTCTCTCTCTCTCTCTCTCTCTCTCTCTCTCTCTCTCTCTCTCTCTCTCTCTCTCTCTCTCTCTCTCTCTCTCTCTCTCTCTCTCTCTCTCTCTCTCTCTCTCTCTCTCTCTCTCTCTCTCTCTCTCTCTCTCTCTCTCTCTCGCTCTCTCTCTCTGTCTTTGGTTTTCGCGTGTGGTGTGTGCCTGCGTGCGTGTATGTGTGCGTGTTTATGTATATCTGTTCGCTTTATATGCGTACGTCTCGTCACTATCTTTTAATTACCCATGCACCCCCCCCCCCATTACCACGACCCCCCATCCACCCTCCCTCCCTCTACTCCTCCCACCCCCACCACACCACGCGGTCCCTGCTTGTAATTACTAGGAAATAAAAGCATCTATGACAGGTATGTCGTGGTCCTACGAGACCCAGGGACAGAGACCTCAATCTTAATTCTTGAGACGGAAAAGGGATCCCATCCTAGACCCCAAGACAGAAGAGAGACCCCATCCTAGACCCCAAGACAGAAAAGAGACCCCATGCTAGACCCCAAAACAGAAAAGAGACCCCATCCTAGTCCCCAAAACAGAAGAGAGACCCCATGCTAGACCCCAAGACAGAAAAGAGACCCCATGCTAGTCCCCAAAACAGAAAAGAGACCCCATCCTAGTCCCCAAAACAGAAGAGAGACCCCATGCTAGACCCCAAGACAGAAAGGAACCCCATCCTAGCCATTAGTCAAAGGGATCCATCGACAGCCAGCCCATTAACCCTGGGGGCGGGTGGCCAGTCACTACGCTGCTGACGACCATTAACCTCGAAAATTGGTCTTTTTAGTCGTCTCAGTGGGTTTTCTTGAGCGTACGAACTGGTGATTGTCTCTGGTGATGGATCTTTGGCCTAATTAGCATATTTTTCTTCAAAGGGATGAATAAAAGTTGCTTTTAAGAATTGCAAAGGATGTTATTATGACGTCTGGCGGTGTTAAAGGCCTTTATTGATAGATTATGATTTTCCTTTGTATTTAAGATGTTTCTCGTTCAAGATGTCTGTCTATCTCTCTCTCTCTCTCTCTCTCTCTCTCTCTCTCTCTCTCTCTCTCTCTCTCTCTCTTTCTCTTTCTTTCTTTCGCTCTCTCTCTCATTATCTCTGCCTCTCTGCCTGTGTGTCTCTTACTCTCTCTCTCTCTCTCATTCTCTTTTTCCCTCTGTCTGATTGTGCCTGTTTCTCTCTGTGTCTCTTCATCGCTTCCTCTCACTCTACCTCCTCCTTACATTTCGCAACTCTTTATCTCTCTCGATCAGGCACAATTAATCAAATTAGCCTCAGGAATTAGAAAGTTTGATAACAAAGACTTCTTACAAAAAGGCTGGAAAAATTCCCAATCTGGCAACTGTTCATTTGCCCAAGGTAATGATCCGTCTCAGAGCATAATTCGTCTCACGGTTTATATATGTTTCACAGCTCTCTTTTTTATGTCGCCGTGTCTGTCTGTTTGTTTCAGTGCCTGTCTATTTGTCTCCGTGTCTGTTTGTGTCTGTGTCTGTCTGTTTGTCTCCGTGTCTGCCTGTTTGTTTCAGTGCCTGTCTGTTTGTTTCAGTGCCTGCCTGTTTGTGTCTGTGTCTGTCTGTTTGTCTTCGTGTCTGCCTGTTTGTCTCAGTGTCTGTCTGTTTGTTTCAGTGCCTGTCTGTTTGTTTCAGTGCCTGTCTGTTTGTCTCCGTGTCTGTCTGTTTGTCTCAGTGTCTGTCTGTTTGTTTCAGTGCCTGTCTGTTTGTTTCAGTGCCTGTCTGTTTGTCTCCGTGCCTGTCTGTTTGTCTCCGTGTCTATCTGTTTGTTTCAGTGTCTCTGTTTGTCTCCGTGTCTGTCTGTTTGTATCCGTGTCTGTCTGTTTGTTTCATTGCCTGTCTGTTTGTCTCCGTGTCTGTCTGCTTGTCTCCCTGTTTGTTTGTGTCTGTGTCAGTCTGTTTGTCTCCGTGTCTGCCTGTTTGTCTCAGTGTCTGTCTGTTTGTTTCATTGCCTGTCTGTTTGTCTCCGTGTCTGTCTGCTTGTCTCCCTGTTTGTTTGTGTCTGTGTCTGTCTGTTTTTCTCAGTGTCTGTCTGTTTGTCTCCGTGTCTGCCTGTTTGTCTCAGTGTCTGTCTGTTTGTCTCCGTGTCTGCCTGTTTGTCTCAGTGTCTGTCTGTTTGTCTCCGTGTCTGTCTGTTTGTCTCAGTGTCTGTCTGTTTGTCTCAGTGCCTGTCTATTTGTCTCCGTGTCTGTCTGTTTATCTCAGTGTCTGTCTGTTTGTGTCAGTGTCTGTCTCCCTGCTTGTCTGTTCCTGTTCTCCTGTCTGTTCACTTTTATATTCCGGTCTGTCTATGTCTATGCCTTTCCGTGTCTCCATGTATCCATCTCTGTCTTTCTATGTCCATATGTATCCAATCCCTAATCATATTTGTATCGACGCCAATCTCTCATTCCGTATCAACATTACACTTGTCTGTTTGTGAATGAAATGACGTTACTGTTCTTGAATAAAAAAGAAAAGAAAAAAGTAATAATAGTGATAATAAATAATAATAATGATAAAAAATAAAAAAAAAACTAATGACTTTACCATTTCTTTCCAGGTGAGTTCCACAGACACCATAGAGTTAAGAACCAACTTTTTTAACGGGAGACTCCCCCCCCCCTTCCTCATCCACCCCCCACCCACCCCTCATCACCTTGCTTGTAAGTACGCCCTTACTTTTGTTTGTTTGTTTTGTTTTTGTTTTATGTTTTTTTGTTTGTTTGTTTATGTTAGTTTTTTTTTCTTCTTCGACGTGTCTTCCTTTCCCTTTTTATATATTTTTATATAATATTCGTCCGTGTTCTAGGACAACAGTTCTAGAAAAAAAATGAAATAAATCTTAGCAAAAGAAAATTGCAGGAACAAAGAGACGAAGAAAGTGAAGTAACTGTGTGTATGTGTGTGTATGTATGCGTGCGTACGTGTGTGCGTGCATGCCTGTATATGTACATATCAATAAAAAAACGATCAGCTGTGATACAATCAGGTATGATAGCGAGTCACAAACGCCACGTCATTACAAAAGTATGTTATGACGTCATAAGTGGATGACGTAAAGAAATTCGGAGCGCGTTTGTTGTGATCTCGCGCTCGGCGGCGGCGGTGGGAACCCGCGCTGAAGGGGGAGGGGGGGGGAGTAGTGTGGAGTAATGTGGAGTAATGTGGAATAATGACCTGTTATTGTGTATGGTCGATGAGCTCTTGTGAGACGATCATTGGGAGGCTGGTATGATGAGAGAGAGAGAGGAAGAGGGAGGGAGAGGGAGGGAGTATGGAGGACGGAGAGTGAGGGAGGGAGAGGGAGATGGAGGAAGAGGGAGGGAGAGAAAGAGAGAGAGAGAGAGAGAGAGAGAGAAGGAAAAGACAGAGAGTGAGAGAAGAGGAGGGGCTACAGAGAGAGAGAGAGAGAGAGCGAGAGAGAGAGAGAGAGAGAGAGAGAGAGAGAGAGAGAGAGAGAGAGAGAGAGAGAGAGAGAGAGAGAGAGAGAGAGAGAGAGAGAGAGAGAGAGAGAGAGAGAGAGAGAGAGAGAGAGAGAGAGAGAGAGAGAGAGAGAGAGAGAGAGAGAGAGAGAGGTGCCCCAGTGATGCTGTGGGAACGAAGGAGGAGCTTCCATAATGGGCGCTGACCGAAGATGGGTATCTCGATGGGGCATGAGAGAGCCGATGGGAAGAGAAACTGAGGTCGGCGAGGGGGGAGAGGGGGGAGGGGGGGAGGTGCTGAGGGGAAATTTTGGAAAGGGGTGGGGGGCGAGAAGGAAGGAAGGAAAGAGAAAAGTAGAAGGGTAGGATTCGTGAAGAGTAATGGGGAGAAGGAGAGATAACGAGGGAAGAAGATAGAACTGAGGGAGATATATGAATAGATAGAGAACTGAAGAAAACGAGAGAGTAAGAGAGAGTAAAAGAGAGAGAGATAGAGACATAGAGAGAGAACGAGAGAGAGAGAGACAGAGAGAGAGAGAGAGAGAGAGAGAGATAGAGATAGATAGAGAGAGAGAGAAAGAGAGAGAGAGAAAGAGAGAGAGAAAGAGAGAGAGAGAGAGAGAGAGAAAGAGATGAGCACGGCGGGAACTTGAACGCCGTTTCTCTTCCTGTCTGGGCGGAAGCAGAGAAATCTGTATCGGCACACATTACCTTACGACTCTGCCTCCCCTCCCCCTCCCCATCCCTACCCTTCCCTCCAACCCTTCTTGCTCTTCTTCCTTCATTTCTTCATCCTCTACCTTACCCTTTGCCTATTCCGCTTCTTTCTCCCTCTCCATCTTTCTTT